>JAHWXV010037203.1:0-14898 GCA_024586415.1 Phrixothrix hirtus
TTTAGTCAATATATGGAATACTATTGATTTTAGAAAAAAACTAAGGACGCCATTGAATTCTACGTTAAAATATCATTCATCGTTCCTGAAATACGAAGTATGCTCCAAACATGCAAATTTTAAATTTTGCCTTGTATCTCAAAAACAAAGGTGGTCGTGAAAAATCTGATTACAGAATCTTTCGTTTCACTAAAAAGTAGCAACATGTCACAAAAACCGCATTCCGCTGGCTTTAAAAATAATGGAGATATCCCGCAATATCATCCAAATCTGGACACTCTGTACAGAAGATATAAAACATAAATATAGTTTTTGATTTTCATATTATGATTACTTTTTGAGATACGTTGTTCACAACTAATAGTCCAAGTACTTCTGGTTAGTCGACTTTCAAACATTTATTAGAGAAACTCCTTGCTTAATATAAAACTAAATTACGTAGCTAAGTAATATACTAAGTTTAAAAACAATCGTTAGAGCCGATTTCAAGAAAATCGTGAAAATGAATAATACGGAAATTATCTAAAAATGACAGAAATAAAGTGGTACTTCCGGTTATTTGATTTTAACCAGATTTTTGATTTTGCAGCAAAAGGCGATTAAGAACCCAAATATAAATTTTCATTTTGTTAAGGGTTTTAGTGCCATAGTTATTGTATTCAGAGTTAACAGTTAAAGTACTTCTGGTTACTCGATTTACAGAAAATTTTTTGAGTAACCGTCTAGATTATATGAAAGAGTCTTAAATGCGTAGAAATACAATACATTTTAAAAAAATCGTTAGTTAATTTCGAGAAAATCTCTAAAAACGAAAAATTCAAAAATATCTAAAAATGACAGAAATAAGGTCGCACTTCCAGTTATTCAATTTTAACCAAATTATTGATTTATTCACACTAAGGTGATTGTGACCTTAAATGTAAATTTTCATTTAGCTAGGGTGTTTAGTTTCGTAGTTATTTTATTTAGACTTAACGGCGAAAGTACTTCCGGTTACTCGACTTATGGAAAATTTGATGAAAAACCGCCTAGATTATATGAAAGGGCATTAAATTTCTAAGAAATATAGTAAATTTGGAAAAAATTGTTGAGCCAATTTCGAAAAAATCTCAAAAAGCCAGAAAATGACAAAAGTAAAGTGGTACTTCTGGTTTTTGGATTTTAGTGAAATTGTTGTGGTTGCGTGCGACAATGTATAATATTTGGTTATTCTAGAACTGATGGTTTTTGAATTATCATGTTCACAGACACACACATACCAATTTTCAAAAACATGATTTTCGTACTCAGGGAACCCGAAAACGTGTATTTCCACTAAATTTTCGACATCGAAAATTTTGGTCAAAAACAGTAGTTTCTCTTTTACCTATATTTCATATAGATAAGAGAAAGTAAAAATAAATTATAACTAAGTCTGCTAAATTTATTTATTGGCACTAATTTTTTTCATGTCATTATTAAAAATTAACTTTCAAATTAGGTTATGTAAATTGGTCTCCAAGACCCTTAAAAGCAGGTAAACTGAAAACAAATATTTTTTGTATTCTTGAAATGAACAACAAAAACCGCATGGTTCTGTATCCTGAAACTTCGGCTAATCGAAAGAAAAATGTTTCCAAATTGATTAGAATATCAAATCAAAATCATCCTGAATTGTTGTAAAATTTACAACGGCCATCCTTTATCGCGACATATAAAGCATTATTGATATGGAAGTAAGACCTTAATTTCCCAAAAAGGCAACCCAATATACACCTTCTCTGATCGCAATGATAGTTTCGTAAGTATAAAAATTTCAAATTGTCATTAAAAGCTGTTTATTTCGGTATTAGTATTTAACGCTATTAACGAAGCAATTAGTCAAGCATTTTTGATCATTTGAATACATTCATTAAATTATTTTACAAAAATGATGCAAAATACAGTAGTCTCTTGCTAACGATAAATTATATTTTGAAAAATTATATAATTTGTGCATTATATTGCGCATGGCAATTACAGGTCAACTGTCATAAATAACCCAATTAATGCATTGCTTAAAGCAAGAATTTTAAGGCAGATTTTTGAACTAGTTTTCTAAAGCCGCAGAATTCACGATACATTAGTATTAGTATTCGAGGATTAAGCAACTACTTCCAGAATTCATTTTTCTATTTAAAACAAAATTCCTTCGGAACTAGAAACTTTTAACAAAAGGCATAATCTAAAAGCAAAAAATTACTTTCCAAGTTGTACTAATGTTAAATTTTGTTAAATCCAATTTTAGAAGTCATAAAATAAAAAAAATGGACTTAACTTGTTGCTTTGTTTAAAATTGCCCCCTAAAATAGCTTTTGTGCTTAATTTTCTGTCAAAGCAAAGTTTTAACAGTGTGGAAAATATTTTCCTCATGTTGAATAAAACAACTAAAAAAGCACATTTCTTATCATTTTACAATTAATTAATAGTTAATTGAATGTAATTAATATTGCTTTCAGCTATAACAACATATATGTTCACTTTAATAAACTTCATATTTGATTTTTATTGATACTTTGAAATTTATAAAAACTGTTATTAATTTCGAATATTCTTCACGTTCTCGTAACAAAAATAGTATGCAATATCGTTACAGAAAGAGAAATTGAAAAACTATGTCGAAAACATTTTCAAGTTCTCATAAAAAAAGTATGCAACAAACTTGCGGAAAGGGAAATTAAAAAACTCGTATTGGGGCCGTTTCTACTTTTATATTACAATATACCATTTTGAACTGCAAATTAGACTGTTTTATACAATGTGCACTCATACAAAAAATTTAATTGAATTGCTATACTAACATGCATTTTCTGCGAAAAATAATTTTTAGTAATTTTGTTACGTCTTGGAAATCTACTGTTACTGCAGTGAATTTCAGATATGTAATTATATTTATTAGAAAACAGTACAAGCTGTATTTGATATAAATTAGTCCAAATTTTAAGAATCATAATTTTCATCAGTGGTTGGTAAGTAACAATGCATTTAAAAAATCTTATCAAGTAATAAAGAGCAAAATTGCCATTTTGCATATAAAACGGCAAGTTTTATTACCAGAATTTATTAAATGACTCTGGGGTTCAATATAACTTTTGATAAATACAAAATTATGAATAAAGAATTTCTTTTGGGTAGATAAAACAGGTATCTGTACGGATATGACATGAATAAAATAATTTGATTTAAATGTGATTTTGTAAATAATAAAATAAAAGCATGCAGGTGCAATTATAATACAACATTCAAGGTGCAAAAACTATAAAAGAAAAAGTGTAATCGTACATTAGCAAAGGTTGAGTGTTTATGATAATCTTCCAAAAATTTATATCTATGGCAGTAAGTATATTTCAATAATGGATTTAAATTAAACAATTTTATCAAATTTGGAAATAATTAACAATAATATGAATGTTTTGTTGGGTAAAAGTTGCAGAAAATCAGGTATATAAAATGAGGTTATGTACATTCCATATAAACAAACACCTTTTTATAACTAAATAGCAATTAAATTGTTAGTAAAAGTGCAGAATAAAATAATAGCTCCGCTTAATATGTTGTGTACACCTTTATAAACCAAACAAATTTAAATAAAAAAAGAAACAAAAATTTATCAAGTAACTACCAAACACAAACATGTAATTTTGATAAGAATGGGAGAGTTGTTGTTAGTATGTTAATATTAAGTAAATAAGGTTATGCCGTTTCAAATTTGAAACCGTAAAGAACCCTCCCATTCTGGTAAGTGTACAGCAACTTACTGGAGCTCCTGGTCGGGCTCCGACCATCTGCGGTGCACTGAGCACTACTCGTGTAGCTTGCCCTTTCTGCGCTTGGTTAGAAACCCCTGAACGTACATTAACTACCTGGAGATTAGAGAGGACAGTGGTTGAAGGTTGGGAAGAAGGGCTACCTACGTTGTTAACTTGTGGCATAGAAGTTGTAACGTTCATGGGCACTGTCACTAAACCTGGGGCTCCGACAGGTGCCCCACTAGTTTTTATCACAAGTGTAGGCTGTTTAGCCTGTATAGTCTGCACATTTGTTGTCTGTGTAGTTTGTGGATTAATCGATGAGATCCCGATGGTGCCATTAGGCACCGATTGTGATGGAAATGTCACTCTATTTGATAAAATTGCACCTGCACTAGTCATAATTTGACCAGATTGTGAATGTATTATTTTATTAACACCGTCACTCTTTGTTACTTGTGCGACACTGTTAACTGCTGCTTGGTTGAGATAGTTTGCTACTGCTTGATTTTGTACTGCTCCTGTTGCCGCTTGCGCAGCAGCACCTGTTATAATTGTGCCAGGAAGCGCATTGTTCGTTATTAGTTTGTTCGTCTCCGCGGTGGTAACAATATTCATAGGATCACCATTGGCGATGGCTCCGTGTTTCTGCGAAGAAACTGTCCCGCCATTTGATATTGCACTATTTATGTGGTTCTGATTTATTCCCGAGGTTAAATTTGTTTGACCGGACGCCGCAGGTGTTGAAGTAACGAGCTGGTTCTCTAAGGAGCCTACAATAGCACTTACAGCCGATTCGTCGACATCTGTACTGAGAGCTTCCTCGAGAAACTTTGCAGACGCCATTTTCAGCCGAGACCCAACTGTAAACTGAAGAGCGCATGCTCAGTATCTAAATCATTCCCACAGTGCATTGCTCCTCCAATAACTTGTTGACGAAGCGAATGTAGAAAAGCATATGAAAGAGAATACGCCGAAGTCCTTGCTATAACGGCATTAGATCTGCTTCCTACGTTTTGTTTAGATTTGGGGGCAAAATTAATTGTGCCTGCTTTCCGTCATCAGAACGCGGTGCCTTTTATCAATCGGTTGCATGAGGTTGCAGTAGACGCGTCGCCACGTAAACGATCCGACCCAAAAACTTGATGACTCACATAAGTGAAATCTGCCCCGCGAAATTTGATTTCGATATTAAAAACGCATTTAATTTAAATATACGCAGTTTATTCTATGTGTAAACTGGTTTATTATACATACATAAATACTGATGTCATTTTTCTATCATACCAAAAATTTAGTACAATGTTCTGTAAAAGGATTACAACATACCATTAGGAAAGTGAAAGTTAATGAGCTTTTTCGAAGGGTTTGTTGATACTAATAATTTGTTTTCTTAAAGTAATGATATTTTGCACTTTGTTACTAATATAATTTTGTTGACTGAAACTCAAAGGTAACTACAATTTTTTAATTTATAATTAACAAATAAACATGCCAACTTCATTTCCTATGATTTATTTTAAACATTTTGTAAATTAAAATATTTTAGACATAGGCGTCGGTTGTCTTTTTTTGTAATTCTAAATTTTATAGATTGTAATTTATATTAACTGCTGCTACAAAGTACAAAAAAAACATTTAAATATAAAAAAAATGCTTTTCAATATTTTCAGGTACTGCTTTGTTGATTTATTAATTTTCATTTTTAGAAATGTAAGTACGTAGTACATGGCCGTACATAAGAAATGCTGGGTGTTTATTTAAATAACTAAATAGCAAATATGAGGAATTCGACTGATATTTTGTATTAATGACCAAAGTACAGAAAGAATTTATTTCCATGAAGCCAATTAAAATTTTCAATTAATTTGTTTACTTTACTTTTGCGGTATAAGTTCGCCACTAGCAGATATTTTTCTCCAGAATATTTATATTTCAAATAACGTAATTTTTTTATATATTTTAAAATAATAGTTAATCTTTAAAATTAGCCGGTTTTTATTGTACTACTTTTAAGGAAAATATTTAAAATTGCCTATAATCAGCCATGAAGAATTTAATGGCAACCTTCTATTAAAATACGATTAACAAAATAGTGAGCAGCCAGTCTTTATTTATATCAGAAATTAAATAATAGAAGAATTCGACTAAGAACAAAACAATACTAAAACGTACAAACTAATATACGGGATTGTTTTGAAATACTTTAAGCATCTTAAATCATTTCTACCCTTACGTATTCATAAAAAAATAAAGAAAAAATTTACATCTCTCGTAAGGTCAAAATAGAATTGTGAAAAACTCCTGAGAACTGCTGGCATCCTCCAAACTACTAGTAACCGGTTGTTGATTTTAATAAACTTCTACATAAGTTTATATCTACTAAATATTGAATAGAATGTCCTGACGCATGTAAAAAATAACTCAAAAAAATCGATAAAACTTAATAGAACCTTTCGTGTACAATTACCTATTTACGAACTGTATACTAAGCGAAGACTTTATTTTTTTTAGCAATTATACACAAACATAAGTAACATAGTTTTTTTTTCACATCAGCTTATTACGTTTGCATTAACAATTACTACATTTCCTCGTGCTTAAAATACCGATATAAAAAATAGGCATTATTTCAAACTATTTTACAAAAAAATAAAAAATATTTCAAATACACTCCACATAACAACTCTAAAATTTATCGTTTACTTGTCTGCATTAAAACGCACAGGGAAATAAAACGTTAAGAGGTATTTCCCATTTGACAAATCGTTCAATTGGATGTAGTAGAGTATTATTCATTAATAAAAGCCCTTAATTAATAAAACATTTCGTTTGTGTTGCGTGACTTAGTTTTTCAAAAATTAGGTCAAGCATTTAGAAAGAAACTTAATTCCTATTTACACTCGCGTTTATTTTATATTTACATAACCGGAAATCTTTTTTATAACAGTATCACAGCGATTCGCAAAATGCACATACTTCCTTTTTTAAACAGAATATAAAAGAGCGCTTCTTGTGATCCACAGTCCGAGAATTCTTTCCTGAAGCAATTTCAAAGCAACCATTTATATTCTACTAACAAACGATAATTAAAAATACTCAAAAATTCATAACAAAAAACAAAGATGTTGCTTTTTGCCAACAATCACATATCCTATCTCTCTATATCAAAAGATCGACATCCTTAAAAGGGCGCACATTTAAAATGAAACCATTGAGAACACGAATCACTACCAAAAATTTTTTAGATCACGGCCTTCCATACACCTATTTTTTTCAATTATGGATGACTTTATTTGAGGGATATTAATTGTATTAGTTTCGTGTTATTCGTTTATTATTAAATTATCATCCTTTTCTTGTTTTCCTTGTTCTTTTCATCCACTCTTTTGTTTCAATATAGTTCTAAATTTCTAAACCGCAGTATAGGGGGCAGTATACACAGACTCAGTATGGACATTCAAAATTTAAACATTTAGTCCTTGTTCTGCAAGAAAACTGGGACATATATTGTAACAACTCTACAGGCACAAGTGTTAGATTTAAATTTCAACCGCTTATCTGCATCCACCTTTCTTACAAAATATACTCGTGCGTTTTAATTTCCATTTATTGGTTGTGATTGATGTACGAAGCCACCAATCTGTTTTTGGTAGTTTTAAGGTGAATCTACCAAAACGCTTTTTTGTTATCCGGTTGTTGGAAATTCTACCATAACGATGAGGTTTATTGCTTGGTTGAATATTAAATTAAGGTTAGGACTATGATAAATAGTGAATAAGCTACAGAAACTTATTTAATAAGAAAATATTTGGAGACAGTATGTTAGTGCTCGTAGAAAACGTACTAAATGCTTCAGATTCTGTAGCAGAATTAACTGAATCTGATGATTTACTAATATTTAAATAAATTGATCCATCGCATATCTACCATACCGTTTTTATAAAATCGGTGGATAACCAGCGGATACCATGTTGATGACGTCATATGATTCCAACTTAATCACACCAACCTGATGGAAATAAAAACGCACGGTATGCTATAAATATGACTGGCACTTGAAACGACGGGGTACAAAATTCAATGTAATTAACGCAAAATGTTCATACTGGTTCTCTGTATACTGCGGTATAACGAAGTTATTAGAATCGGTCAAAATTTCAAATGTGCCGATTGAACCCTGCTAATTTTAGCACTGTCTGCCGTCATCCGTGGTAACTCAAAACTGATGTAATAAATTGTTCTCAAATTTGAAGGATACAAACTAGCTGATGTTCTTATTAGTTGAAAAACTTGGTGTGATTGACGAATGAATTGGTTAGGGGGTGGAACAAATATGTTTCAAAATAATATGTTTTTGATTAGACTATTTAAAATGGCGTATCCAACTGTATATAGTGGCATAATTTTTTATGGAGTTGTTTTGCAACATGGTGGATTTAAAAACAATCACCCACGATAGCTCAAAAACGACTTAATGGATTGCTATTAAATTCAGAAAATATAAATCAGGAGAGGTTTTGATAATTTAAAAAGCTTTTAGAAGTGATCGGTAAAAGGGGTTGAATGAAGTGTAGAGTGGGAACAAAAATTTTCAAAATATTATACAGTGAAACTTCTCTAGCTTGAACACTTGTGGTTCCTGTTGCAGCCGTTCAGGTTTTACAGGGAATTAAACTAAATGCCAGGGAGTTAATGCTTAATTTTTGTTTACAAAGGTTACCTCTATCATTTAGTAGTCATTATAATTATAATATTACTTTTACTTTTACTTCAGTATTTGTACTTTCGTACAAAGTAGAAATTTACTAGTCTAAGCAAATAACAAAAAGAATCTGAATTTGTTAATATGCATCAGTTGACAGTAACAATAATTTTCGTGCTCTTTTACAAAACACGTTTGTACAGGTGTCACAATACGTTTTCAAGATAAACGGTGTAAATAACTACGCTTATACTATAGGTCAGTTATGAATTATCTTTTGAATATATAAGGTACGGAAGTGTTCAAGTTCTGCAGGTTCCTTCTAATGTAAATTAAAAGTAAAATGCCAAAAACCGTTCAACTTGTTCAGGTGTTCTTCCACCAGGAGTTGTTCAGCTTTACAGATTTCACTATATCTGGCTGGGATAGTTTTCAAACGTAGAAGTTACAAATTAGCGGAAATTTTTTTAAGATGAAAAGCTTAGGCCGGTAGTTGACGGGAGGGGTTGAATGGGACAGGGGCTAGAACAAAAAATTTTCAAGATAAGATTTTTGATTAAACTGTGTGAAAGAACGCATTGAAGTGTAAACAGGGCAATATATCATTTTTATAGTTCTTTTTCAGTATAGTGAATTTAAAAACAATCCACAAAAAGACGCAGAGAGAGAGAGAGAGAGAGAGAGAGAGAGAGAGAGAGAGAGAGCATGGGTAACAAAAACTTTCTTGGTTTCTTATCAATAGCGGTATTTTAACATATTTTTATTATAACCTATATGAAATTAAAAAGTGGCCAGCTTCGACTGTTTTAGCCCAGTCAAATTAATCAAATCTAAGGAAATAATTTGTATGGTTGTTCCTCTGTACGTAAAATTCAACATACTAAAAGCTCTAGAAGGTGGGGACAGTTTAAGTGTGACTTTTCCTAGTTTTCTGCTATCTCCGTAACTATCGGGCCTACAGAAAATTTATTTATTTACAAAATGGTCGTATACAACATTTTCTAGAAAAAAGGTTCTATCCATTTTTTTTTAGTAGGAGTGATACTTTGCAAGTTACAGGGCAGACAAAACGAAGGCCAATTTAATAAAGTCTTTATTGGCATATAATATAACTAAGAAATATATTTAAAAAATGAAGAATTATAATTTAAATGAAATTTTATGATCAACTATTATTGATTAGTGTTAGCATCAAATATATTACTGCAAAATTATAAGTAAGGTAGTCCTCTTCCGGTAGTGGACTGTTCGTGAAGCTTCCTTCACAATTCCCGCAGACTAATGTGCAGGTTATTCCAGACTTATGACATTCATGGCGTAGGCCATAACCAGATGCGAACCTGCAGAATATGGTTTTCATGACTGAGCCTGGAGCTGCAGGGTCATGATTTGTCATAGATTCGAGGGCTCCATCTACACCTCATTTCGAGCCCTATGCTTCTGGTAACAACTTATTACTCAACCATATCTGCACTTGAAGGAAGGCCCTGTATGAGTGCTGCTGGGCAGAGCTTCCTGTAGATGGTAAAGTCGCAAGGTCTGACTTAACCTTGTTTAAACTGGATTATTTAGCATTGCAGCGCTCCTCAGGTGTTGACGACAGATTATAAAAGATTTTTGCAATGGCTTTGGGACAGTCTGTATGAAACAATTTCGTAACCTTTGCTTTGCCTTTTTTGTAAAATGAAGTGGTGTCGCATCCACTGAATTCGTGAATGAACAAAATGCTTTTTGATAACCCCAGTTTTTGTAGCTCAAAGGAGGAATATATTTTTGTCTCAACTTTCCCTCTTCCTGGTTTTACAAAGAGTATATCAGTTTGAGATGGAGCTAGTGCGACCAGCAATACCAGTAAATCAATATTCTCGCCTATGATTGTTACCTTGTTCTCACACGATGCTTTTCCAACTCCACATCGGACTATAGTAGTATCCGCACTCCCCGCAGCTGTAGTTGTATCAATATCTTCCCTATTCAATACGTGACACAGTATGTTGTCTTGTTCCTTATATTAGCAAGGAAGTGTTCTTGGTGAATGTTCGTTGTCGTCATATCTTCTCTCAAATCCATGTCAACAGAGGTCTTGGACTTAGCTCTATGTTTTTGCTCAGCTCCTTTTATATTGTTCACGGTGTCAGTGTATCCATCAAAAACAACACTGCAGTTATTACCGTAGTGTGTTTTAACATAAGTCAAGTACTGCTGTAAAATTGAAGAAAAAGTGAAACCTACATTCTACTTAACACGTTAACGCCGAACTTGAGATCTGCTGCTTTCTCATCAACAGGGAGAACATCATGCAACTGTTACTTTTGAGTCTTTCTCATTCCATATTCATTGAACAAAGCAAGTGGGAAAGGTGCCAACTAGTACTCCAGAAGGTTCTGCAAATCAGTCTCTCTTTTTAGCAATTGCTATTCTTTGAAATATCATGAGAGGGTCCACCACTTCTACGACGTTATTAATAGTGACGGTGTTGCCCATGGATGCCAAGGAAATTACTTTATCCTTTCGAGCCCGTTTTATCTCTCCGAAATTTTGTGCTTCCATCTGTGCCATTGTCGCCTTTCACGTTGCTGTTTCCAATAATACATCCACCTAATCTAATAACTACAGCTACAACTACAACAACCTTTTTGACAGGAACCCACAATTTCTTTGCCTTTTATGTATAGCGGCTTGTCAAACGATACGTAGGATGTCTTCATTCCCTGCTGTTGGACTATGTGGCTGCATAGTTTAAGGCTGAATAAATTGTACTGTAATCGCTAGGAGGAGTATTGATTAACGTCAATGGCACAACAGAACTCCTTTCTGGAGAATCTCCCTTATACAGATCGTAAGTAAATGAACATTTGGAGAGGGGTAGCTATTGTTCAAGTTCAAGTATCTATACTTATTTAATATTATAAGGAGATGTTTGTTTATTCGAAATAATCTTAGGATATACGGGATGGATTTTTAAAATTCTTCAACTATTGTAAAGCTTATCCATTTAGATGGATATAGGCTACATAATCAGGGGCTAGTGAGAGAGAGAGAGAGGGGGAGAGAGAAAGAGCGCGCATTTCAGAGATTTAAAAGTCAAATATTCGTTTTTAGGGAAATAATATAATGTGTAATAGAGAATGTTCAGGTAATAATAAGTTCAATAGGTGGCGGCAAGGAGAGCAAGATGTTGTTTTCAAAATTTTTTAAATAAAATGCTGTAATTTGCAATATACGAAGTGTGTCTAACAAATTCAGTGAATGTTATAATCAAAACATAAAAGCATAATGCACATTGGAAATACCTTTATTGACATTCGAAGTAATCGCCACCAGACAACACACTTTTGACAACGTTCGTATAGCTTCTGGAAACTGTTGGAAAACTCTTGCTTTAGAATCGCTTTCAGAAGTGCTGTCACACGTCACTTGAACCTCCTTGACGTTCGCAAACCGTGATCCCTTCAAGGCCCCTCTTAAAGCGAGGGAACAAAAAAAAGTCAGTAGGGTGGGTGTTCTAAAACCGTTACGCCACGCTGAGTCAAAAATCGGCGTACAATGATCCTCGTATGCGATGGTGCATTGTCTTGCAGTAACATCAATTTTCCGGTTTGAATCATCCGTGGCCTAACGCGCCGGATGCGTTGCAACAAACGTTTGGGAACCTCTAAGTAAAATACGACATTCACAGTTTGGTTAGCAGGGACGAATTCCTTATGGATGATTCCTTCTTTGTCAAAAAATGCGATAAACATGGTCTTAACCTTAGATTTTTGCATGCGGCTCTTTGTTTGCCGCGGGAAAGAAGGTGACCGCCATTCCATTGATTATCTTTTCGTTTCTGGGTCATACTGGTAACACCAAGACTCATCCCTAGTGACAATGCAACCCAAAAAGGATGAAACCCGGTTACACAGGACGATAAATCGCCACTGTTTTCAAAACGTCTTGCTTTTTGCTCGTCTATTAGGATGTACGGCACAAATTGTGAACAAATTTTGCGCTTACCCAAATCTTTATGGATGATGGCTCCCACTGTGTCTTTATTAATGTCCACTTCTGCTACTATTAATCGCAAAGTCAACCGCCGATCTTTTGCTAGTAACACTCACACACGTTCAATGTTTTCAGTTGTCCTGCTTGTAAATAGCCGTCCTCCACCGATTCCTTGCCAGCGCAAAAGCGTGCAAACCAATCATACACACATTTTCTACTCACAACATCCTGCCCGTAAACTTGTACCAACATTTGATGGGTTTCCGTCACCGTTTTATCCAATTTGAAGTGGAACTTAATGTATGGTTGCGCTATGGCTTTTCGACGCACACTGCTCGGAACTCTCTATTTATTAAAATCACTGCATCACTACGATACGACGAGCCTTGCGCGATACCGGGCAGAGGGCAGGTCCAGCATGTCCATGCATGCTTACTCATGCGCGTGAACTTGTTTCAAGTGTTGAATAGCGATATATTAGACCATTCACCGAATTTATTAAACACACCCCGTATAATATTCAGATTTCAAGATTAAATATTCTTTTTAATGGAACACTGCATTCTAGAATAGAAAAGCTTCAGTTAATAGTAGACTATTAATAGGGTCGTGACAGGGATTGGCGAGAGGAGATAACGACAATAGCGTGGAAAAAGGATGCTGGCGTTTTCGAGATTTCTTTAGAAGGTTGCTGGTTGCATCACCTGCGTGATATTTGTAGGCCATAAATATACAATGATCCGGTTGTTATCGAAGGATTGACTTGACCCCCCATGGGTGAATGAGATTTATATCCATTTATAAATAGCAATACAGGTTTGGCAATGTTATTAGATTTAAATATTATGTAATGTTTCTTTTGCAACTTTGTATCGTGAAAGGATGCTTTTTTATTTTAAGATTAGATGCTTTCATTAGTATATACTTATTATAAAAGAATCTGTTCAATGTGCACTTTCTAGCTTCGACTTTGCTCAAGTCGATGATGCTTATAGTGGGCCCTTTTGTTTTATATTATTACATTGTATTATAATTACTAACTAATGATAAAATAATATTAAAACTAAAGAATAATTCAATTGTTAACTGTTTCTATTGCAAATTGTTATACACGTTTATGTTGCGTTGCCTACCTATAATCCATATTACCTACTATTATTCAAACGAAATCTTTACGTTTATATTCTATAAAAGTTTATCTAGCTAGTTTCTTTTATTTAGTTATGTACTATTATCGGTACTAACTCTAATTGAACATCCATTTTTATTTGTTTATTCATCAATTAATGTGATGTGTTTAAAACATTTAACTGTTTTATTAATCATGGATAACTTAATTACTGTGACTATGCTACCGAAGTTTATTAGGCCAATTTTATGTTGGAACTATTTTTATAAGGCAGTAGAAATAGTATATTATATATCAAGGGACTAAAGTGCCTCTTTTAACCCGAGAGAGATTAAAAAGCACTTCGGTCCTGAGATATAACCTACATTACTTTTGTACTTTCGAATAATTTGAAATAAAAAAGGCCGAAAAAGTAAGATTGCATGATTTTGATATTGATCGATCATTCGATTTATTAATATATGCTTTACGGCAATGCTATTTAAATTTTATTTACGAAGCGTTGTAACTCTTTCAGCAATATGTAATTTTAATTGGTTAATCTTTGTTGTTGCCATGGATTTACTTTGTTTATGAGGGATTTAAAGTACTTTAATTCCCTTGGGACTACAGTAAAATTGAGATTAAAAGTGTTGCTTTAGTCATGGAAACAAGTGACTAAATGTGGTGTTTTAATCCCGGAAGTGCAAAAGAGTTGTTAAAAGTGATAAATACTTATAATTAGTTACCTAATAAAAGTGTTGAAATTTTAAGTGAGTGAACCTAAATAACAAGTGCATTTATAATTGTTTGAGGATATTAATTTTCTTAGCAATCCTGTTAGGAATTTCTAAGGACTTTTAATGAGGTATACTTAACGTATTACTAATGAAATTCTATCCATACTATTAACGATTTTTCTTCAATGGGTTGCTATTGTTTTCATTTTTCATATTTGAATGTTCTAGTAAATTCAAGTATTGAATTTAAAATAATACGAGATATGACATCACACAATTCTTCCTTACTCTTTTGGACCTTTTTCCTGTCTATATAAATAGGAGATTAAATTCCCTTAGTTTTAATTAGAATTGTGTCCTGTTAGTTACAGTTATATATATATATATATATATATATATATAATTCTTTAAATAGTTTTAGGGGATCTTAGGCTATTTATAAAACAAACTATTTATTCATTTCGCCAAGCTTTCGGTGCTTTATTTTATCACCTAAAACTATTCAAAGAATTATTACAATTTATACTAGGCTGTTATCTAAATAATTAATATATATATATATATATATATATATATATATATATATAAAATTAT
>JAHWXV010037208.1:0-28989 GCA_024586415.1 Phrixothrix hirtus
ATATATATATATATATATATATATATATATATATATATATATATCGTCTGGCGATCGTAACGTACATCAACATATATTATCTTTAATGTTCTTTGAAATTGTATAACAGCCACAGCATATTTTAATCTCAAAAAACTTGGCAACAACATGGAATGCTCCCATAAGACCTATACTAAACCTAAAACTTGAGACGATCTATAGTTAGAATATCTTTTTCGCAAAATTTATATTACCTTTTAAGTACGATCATGCTTTGCTATTATTATATGGGAATAATTTACGTACAGTGCTAGACAGAATACAATAACGTTATTTAAATAAAAGTTAAGATCGCGAACACTTTTTGCCTTTCTAATCTCTAGTTATAAAGGCAAACGAAATGTTGCTGTTGTGAAAAAGGACACCAATGTGATGTCAATAAATGGTAATTAATTTCACAGGAAATATTGGAAATCTTTTTATATTACAGCTCTAGTAGTAAAATCCTAGAACTATTTATGATCTATTCATAAGCAATGTTTTATAACTGAGAAAGAAATCAATGACTGCGAAACTAGTCAAATTATACTCACGAAATGAAGGAGAAGCTAATTTAGTTATTTTAATTTTGATACTACGCTGTATGTCAATAGCCTGATTATGTTTAAGGGCACGACACGTAAGCGGAGTGCCCTTAACGTTGCACTTGTACATCGCAACTGTTTTTTACAATCTTGTTTGACAGTTATTTAAAAATGAATACAAATAATGTAAAAGTTTCACCTGAAATCGAAAAGTTAGTAGCCAAGGCTGAGTTAAAGCTATTTTCTGATAAATCTAGAGATGCCTATTTTAAAGAATATGAAAAGTTATAAATAATTAATGAAACCGTTGCCTAGTAACCTTTAAAGCACAGCGCGTTCTAAATGCCGTTTTATGCACGCTGATAGAGCATACAAACAATGATTATGATGCAGGTATGATAAAAAAAATGTAACGACATAATAAGAAAATACAAGGAAGCCTCGTTTATAAACAATTAAAAAAATACGTAGAAATAATTAATATTATTATTATCAAAAAAACTTACGGTTTAGGTTTAGTTTTATTTTATAAAATGCTTTAAATATCGTTTATGCGAAAAAAAAACAAAAATACTGGTCTAAATTTCTGGTTTTTAAACAATAAGTTGCTATACTAGGGGTGCTGCAGTTGTTACGGGAATAGGTATGAAAACATAATGTTCCTATTATTTCTCAAAATATTCAAGCCTTAAAATCAATACACTTTTGCATGCGTTCGAACCAGTTGTTGGAGCACTTTTTCCATTCCGAAGAAGGTTATAGCAGAAATGTGAGTTTTGAATGCTTCCACAGCATCTTCAGGCGTTGACAAACAAGTTCCATGGATTTTATTTTTGACAACCGGGAATAAAAAATCATTTGGAATTAAATCTGGAGTGTATGGATAATGAGTCATTCATTCTATCTTTTTCCGCTTCAAATAATCGACAGTTTGTGATGCTGTGTGTGACGATGCATTGTCATGGTGCAAGATGATCCGACGTTCTGCACTAGTTTTTTTGATTTCATTGATGACTTCCGGTAAGCAAATGCTTATATAACAATCAGCAATGACCGTGCGACGATCCTCTAAAGCGACGCTAGCAACGTGACCAGTAACACTGAAAAATGCTGCGATCATTTTCATTGAAACACTTCGTGAACTTATTCGTGAAATACCCAAATGCACGACTGTTGCTTTGTTTCTGCCTCATATAAATAAATCCACGTTTCATCACCTGTAATGATGATATTATAAACCGAATTTGGAGCATCACGGTTAAATTTTTTCAGCATTTCCTTGCTGTATTGAACATGAGCTACTCTTTGAGCCTCCGTCAAATTGTGTGGAATACATCGGGCATATAATTTTTTCACATCTAAATGGTCATGCAAAATCGTTGATATTTCTTGCATGTCAATGCCAAGGGTCGACTCTATTTCACGGAAAGTCACATGCCAACCCATCTCAATCCTCTCACGCACAGCATCAATGTTTTTTGAAACAACACTAGTTCGCGGGCGATCTTCGCGAAATTCGTCACTGAGACTACTGCAACCAAACTTGAATTCTGAAAATCAGCGGTAAATTGTTGTTTTGGATGGTGCATCGTTACTAAAACCGAAACAAGTTAAATTACTTTTAAAATCATAAAAGATCATTGCACGAAAATGCTTTCGATTCAATTCCATTTTTGCCGATAGTTGTTTATTTTACTCTTAAATACAAACGTTAATAAACGGTGTTTTATTCAACTGTCTGACAACAACGGAAGTACTCGATTCCCGAAACATATGCAGCACCTCTTGTAGTAACATTATTAATACATAAATTTTGCAAAAAACAAGTACTAAATTAGCAAATAAAAGTATCTATTTGAATTACAAATAATTAAATATTTGAATTGTATTCAAATGTTTATAACTATAAATATTAGTGTTCTTCAGATGTAGAAAACCTAAAAAAACAATTTTAAGTGATTTTGACGGTAGGTAAAAAGGTGCGCTACGCTCTCACTCTAAACCAGTATCGAAATAGAAAAGTAGCCGTATTTTTAAGTTGTTGTGGTTTATGTATTGATAATCAAGGTAAAACATATCATATTTGAGTAGTAAACACTATCAAAATAGAACATATACACAAATTTTCAAAAATGACACATTATGTTTCATTGCTGTATTTGACGTAACAGATTTCATAGCATGCGATCATTTATATTTCAGCTCTCAGTGGACCATGAAAAAAATTCATGTTTTAGTTTAATCCAGTTTCAGTCTGTCAAATTGACAGTTTAAATTTGTCATATTCTGTTATTAATTGGTTTTGTAATTTGTTGTTGCAATTACTGTAAAATTAAACGTCATATTCGTAATAAAGATTTAATACAGCATAATAAAGAAATTTTTCACACCAAATTTGTTAACATTATAATTATAGATCATTTTCAAGTTATGTATTGTCTTTGGTTGGTGTGCGTGTGTCTAAGCTATGCTCTGCGGAAAAATTTCATAGCCCACTGGGAACTGAAATTTAAATGATCGTATGTTACAACCAAGAATATAAACTGATGTCTTCAAAGTTCAACAAATCCACATTTGTAGCATCAATTTAGTTACGCTATCTTTGCTTAGGTTTAAGCTAAAATTAAGTATTGCATTCAATATTATCAAAATTATGATCAAAACAGCTTACAAGCGTGCGTATCTTGATTTAAACATAAATGCTGAAAATGACTATAATTAAACATTTTTATAGATAATATAGATAAAACAGCATGTTAGCAGTATTTAGAAGAATATATTTCAATGAAACAGATAAATAAATATTATAAAACTCAATTCTATAAAAAAAAATTGTTTGTAAATTAGTTTATTTTAGTGGCACAATTTTTAAGAATCTGACTCAATATTTGGAGAACCTGCTAATTTTAGTGGATGAAGTAGAGCTGTCAAAAAACCTGTAAAAGAAAGTGTTTGAACCATATCTAACACATTCTCCTCAGTGCTGTGGGTACAGAAAATCAGGGATTCTTTTTAACGCTGGCTATACATCATATATTTAAAGGTGTAAACATATACGAGGGTGGTCTGAAAACTAAAGTAAGTAGTACAAAAGAAAGTATTTTATTCAAGTTTTTTACATTTATTTTTCGATATAGTCCCCTTTAACTCGATGCACTTGTTCTAAAGATGTTCAAGTCGTTTAATGCCTTCACTACAATGGGACGAATCAAACACCCCAAAATAGTCACTTGTTTCTACAATCACTTTTTCATCAGATGAAAATCTCTTTCCATCTTGCCATTTTTTAAGTTTGGAAACAAAAAAAGTCAGATGAAGCTAAATCTGTGTTGTAAGGTGCACAACGAGGTATTTTGAATCATAATTCAATTAATTTTGCCGTGACAATGATGAATGAGCCAGTGCATTGCCATGATGAAACAACGCTATCCTTCTTACCAAATGCGGTCGTTTTTCCTTTAATTTTTCAATCACCTGGTCCAATAACGACGTGTAATAGTCCCCTGTGATTGTTTTGCCCTTTTGCAGATAATCTATAAAGATAACACTACAAGCATCCCAAAATAACGTGGCCATAACCTTGTTAGCTGATGAAACCACGTTTTCTTTCTTCGGCGCACTGCAACCGGCTTCTACCCATTGTTTGGATTAAATTTTTGTTTCGAGGGTATAGTGGTGTATCCATGTTTCGTCAACGGTAGTGAACCGATGCAAAAATTTGGCGAGATTATGCTTAAAAAGTGTCAAAAGTTGTTAGGTGCATTTGTTTCTGGTCCACAGTTTGCAAACGCAGCACCCATCTTTCTGATAGCTTTCTCATACCCAAGTGTGCATGTAAGATACGACCAACACGTTCTTTAGATATACGTATAGTGTCTGCTATCACACGCACCTTTAATCGACGATCATTTAAAACAAGATTATGTAATTTGGTTATCGTTTCGTCAGTGGTAACCTCGTTCGGACGTCCTGATTTTGTTTCATGTGCGGTACTCGTACGGCCGCGTTCAAATTCATTCACCCAGAAACAAACTGTCTTAAATGATGGGCCAGACTCGCCGTGAATATTATCTAACTCTTCTTTACTTTCTTTTAGTTTTTCCCCGACGACGTGGAAGTGTTCAATCTAAGCACGAAATTTTTATTTGTCCATATTTCCAAAACAATGTAACACGATTACTTTAAACAACTGTAAGAGACAAAGGAAGCAATGTATTTCGCTGAAACTTGGGCAGCTGTCTTATAACATATGATAGATTTTATAAATGACACGTATGCGTAGATTATGGCGCCATCTTTATGTTAGTTGCCTCATAAATCAGACCGCCCTCGTATGTCCAACAACTTTGCGCAACATAATGTGATTATTTTTAGGACGCTTTTCAACGAACATAATGATAGAGATAGATTAACGGAAAATAAAAGTAAATAATAATTTGAAATGTATACGAGGTATGGCTACAAAATAACGAGATTGGTGCTTCTACAGAAGAACTACACATACGCCAAAGCCCTACGACCGACATATGTGTAGCTTGAAGCCTTCTCTTTCGACTGCTGCCCTTGCCGTGTCTATAGGCATATTAATATGGCCGTGGCCTTCGGTTGTATAAGATCTACTTTTATATTTTGCTGAAAATATGATGTGTTTTAATAGAGCAACGAATTTGCATAAGGTTTCATACGAAACTTGGAAAAACCGCTACTGAAACTTACTTTATGCAAAGAAGTGTATGGCAATGAATATTTACCAGGTGCGCGGGTTTTTGAGTGGTTTGGACGTTTCTTAGATAGCCAAGAAGACGTTAAAGAAGATACGCACCCGGGTAGCTCTTCCACGTCAAAAACGGGTAATAATATTGAAAAATGCGGTGAAATAATCCAATCTAACCGTCAGCTAACTCTTCGTGATATCGGTGAAACTGAAGAAATTGACAAAGAATTCATAAGGCAAATTTTACCTAACAATTTTAAGTAGCAAAGAATATGTGCGAAAACGGTACCTAAAATTCTCAATACTTTCTAACCAAGTCTTAGAACATCCGCCTTATCCGCCTAACTTCACACCACGTGCCTTTTATCTGTTCCCCAAGGTCAAATCGCATTAAAAGGAACACGATTTTAGACCGTTGAAGCTGCGAAAGAAAAAGCAGCACGCATCATGAAGGAGCTCACAGAGGAAGACTTCTAGAACTGTTTCTAACAATGGAAAAATCGCATGGAGCGTTGTAAGGATAGAGGAGAGGCATATATTGAAGAGGACAATAACTAAATATTGTAACAAAAATTAGAAACCATAAAAACTTAATGGAACAATCTGGCACCTTCCTTATAATGGAATAGAGGATGTATTCACAAATTACTCATTGCGGTAACAGATATCTGTCAATTTAATTAGGTGAAAAATGCGTCATGGCATTGAAATTTATTACATCATTATTTTGGCTAATTTCTTATTCTTTACTATTCCATGATATTCTAGAATGTATCTTTTCTATATAAACAGCAGATTAAATTCCCTTAGTTTAGTTTTAATTAGAAGCTTGTAGTGATAGTTCATGATATACATAATTATAAATATAAAATGTAAATATATATAGATATAAATGGACATATAAGCGTTTGTTGTTAGTGTATTGTGAAATAACTAATTAATTGCGCTAATAGTTCTTAATTCAAAGTATAAAATTGGATTTCCAATAATTCCACAAATGCGTCTATTATATCTCTTCTAAGAAGTCGCAAGTTGAATGGTTTATTACCTTTGAAGTCCAAATCTATGCATACGTCTTCATAGATACTGTGAAAAGTAAAAAAAACAGCGCCGCATTCTTATATCCATAGGAACTATAAAATGTTGAACTCCGAAATAGGCGTCGATATGTTTCTTTGTTTTTTTTTTAGGTAGAAGGGCGTATACAGTCGAAGTTATGTCGATGTACTGAATACTATGGACCGTATATAATTTAGAAGATAATTGTGGAGCCATTATAGACATACCGTATGCATACTAATACTCACAACGTCTCATGTAATCCAAATTCTCTTCTGTCAAAAACGCTAAAATTCTGTCTTCTCCAAGACCATTATTAAATAGTAAAAATTTTCCCCTATCTGTTGCTGTATATTCGCGCAGAAAGGAAAAATCTGATAAGAAAATAGTGTTATAGCAACACCTTCTTCTTTGACCCGTTCAGATTGGATATATCTTCGTATAGTAGACGCTTGAGGTAGTAGATAAACTGTTATTTACAACTGATATGATAATCTCATTGATCGACTCAATTTTGCTAAGTTCTTCATTTCTATAACAATTATCCTATACAGTATTCGGAACATATTTATGAGGGTGCTTTTTACTATTTCATCACCCATGGTACACCGACACTCATGGTTATGAACACATTTCCAAATCAACTTCTCATTTCCTGATCGTTTCTTGATGTTAAGGAAAACATTCTCAGCCTTAACTTTTGCAATAGACTAATTTATTACAACAAAGTACCAATTTATTTTACTCAAAATGCAGACTCTAATTTGGTAGAAAAGTTCGTAATATGGTTCGTTATGATTTTAGCTAGGGATAACTAATACTTTTTATTAAAAAAGTACTTTCAAATAAATATATTTGAGATAAACATCATTAATCACGATAAACTCATTTACAAATGATAATTATCTCTAATTACGTGCAAAATTGTTAAAAACTGATTAGAATAATGAACCTATCTAACATACCTTTGTTGTTGATAAACTATCTATAATTCTTATAATTATTTAGTAATTATTGTTTGTTTATTGTTTACTTGGTTACTTTTTTAAAATCTGCTTTCTCGAGATGAATTGCCGTCACGGCAAATTGTCTGTACGACTAATTGTCGCGGGATGAATTGTCGTGTATCGACAGCAGTTAGGTGTTAGTTAACTATGTTTAAAATGTCAATCTACGATTACTCACAATATATCTATCTATCTATAGTGCCACATGCCTTGTTAGCTATAAGCCTCTCCTTTTTCTCTATTTTCAGTTATACCTGACCATTCATCTCCTATATCTTCTTTAAATCATCTACCAAACTTTACTGATGTCTTCTTTTGCCTCTTTCATATTTCCATAGTCTCCAGTTTGTTATGCTTTCATTATATTTTTTAATCTACTATTGTGGTCCGTAAAATTCCATTTTCGTAAAGCTGTTCTTTGTGAGACATCCTTTACTTTGATTTTACTTCGTATCCATTTGTTACTTTTCTCATCTATCAGTATAATATAAATCATACTACTTTCCATGGCTTTTTGTGCTTTAGCAATCTTTTGCCCGTTCTATTTTGCGAATGTCCAAGTTTGCGATCGATAGATAAATACTAGTAGGACGTATTGAAGAAATACTTTAGTTCGAAGATATTGGGTGCATTTTTTGATTGTAAGCATATCAATTAACTTTATGAAAGCAGTCATTGCTAGTTTAATTAGGCGTTTTCTCTAAAAGCGTATGTTCTATTTGTCATGATCCTTGCTTCTGAATAATTTATTTTAAATCATATTTTTCCTAACTTTGAGTTTGAAATCATAAAAGCTCATTAGCCCGGCCAATTATGCACAGAGTTACTTTCTGTGTTACATACCTGGGAAGTTAATATCTGGGACGTCCATGTTTCAGGAGTGGGCGTCTTTTACTTTATACTTTGAGGTGAACAGGTGGCTAAGTTCAGATAGGTTTCTAGTTTTGTGAGTTTAACACGATTCCTTACCCAGCTAAATGGACGAAGTTCTCAATAGCTGTGAAAGCTGAAAGGAAGATCTTTGGAAAGATGATAATGGAGAAAGTGACAGCCCAGCTTCTAAGAATGATATAGAAGTACATAGGGGCAGCTATCCGAACTTAGTTGTTCTCCACGGTAGAAGCGGTGAAATAATGTAATCACCAAACCGCCTGACAAGCGTGCAATTTCAACGCCAAATAACCCTTTGTATTAAAGGTTTAAGAGACTCTGCGCCCTCAATTATTGGCAACCTTCTACTGAAAGATTACATCAGCAATCGCTCAAACATAGGAAATCAGAGAGGGCTGAAAATACTAGAGTTGGACCAACCTTCCATAAGAACATGGTCTGGGCCAAATTTGAAGAAAGATTGTGAAGAATGAGGTGGGACATTTCTGAATTAGCAGAGACGATAATAAGGAAAAACAGATAATCCTCAGATTAGTCAACACAACATACTGAAAAGGACAAGAAAAGAATAGCATTTCCGCAGGGGATTTATTATAAATAAACGATTAATAAGTAATATCAAAACGAGTGACATATTTAATTATACACATGAAAAGAAATCCTTAAAAATTATTCAGGTATATACGCCTACATCAAATTATGAATGCCAAAACCAAGACACATTCTATAAAGAAATTACAATAGATATAGAAGAAAAGAAAACAAAACTAATAATCGATGACTTTAAGTCTAAGTTAAGAAAAATGGGAGAATTCGCGTACGTTTTTGAACGACATCTATACGTCATAAACTCGTTCATTAAAAATAAGTTTCAGAAAAAGTGGACGTGGATGAGTCAAAATAGAAAAACAACGAACAATATAGAATATTTACGCGGTACAGCTAAAACAGTAAACCAGTATGTGACAGCATTCAATATACCCTCTGCAGGCATTAACCATCGATTAGTGAGAGCGAAACTCTAATAAGTTCCTTTGGCAGAGAGCAAAATGCAAGGGCGAACAATATGGACCTAAGGATGGAAAACCTAAAACAAAACAAACAAAGATACAAAAATAAAATTAAAGAGGAATTACCGGATACAATCGATATGAGAAATAAAAGGGAAGAAGAAATAAAAAAGCATCTTATAAAAGCTGCAAAACAAGTAGTGGTGTAAGACAAAACCAAAAATAATATGATATCGAAAGAAGTCCAGGATCTGATAGACAGAAGAAGAAAACTGTTAGAATAGGACCAAAGAAACTATAGAATACACCGAAACTGACAAAGCTTTGGAAACATTCTCAAAGAAAATGAAAGAAAACGCAAGCATCTAGAAAGAATAATAGAAATGAACAAGGAATCAATTCCTAAAGTCCAGTGAAAGAAAGGCAGCTGAGTAATATCAAATAAGGGAACAGATCTGAGATAAATGGTAGGAATAAAATTCTAAAAATTGTGGAAGAATATTATGTCGAACTGTGTGATACTAAGTTAACATCACCAGAGGAAATATAAAAAAAACTAGAACTCACAATATAACCATAGTTAATTAACAAATACTTAACTTGTGTCTGAGTAACTGCTCCTTATACAATTACATTTATTTCAAAACATGGATGGTCAAGTTATATCCTGCGTAGAATATAACTAAAAACTCTAGTCACATCCGATCTAGTTTTTGAATTCAGCGATAACCCAAGGCCGTCTGCTTAGTGGTTTCAACGAGGAATACGCGTTTCATTTCTCAGTAAGAACTGTGTAAGTAAATTTCGTAGTCCGTGCGTAATATGTGAAACTAAAGAACTAAAGCAGTATGAGAAATAAAAATTTTTGCTTATATAATCGAGTACGTTCCAGGACTGACGTGTATAATGTTATTTAGTTGATTCTACCGCAGTATAACTTAGTTTTTTTCACGTTCTTTCTTATCGTTGTTGCTAAAATCTACAATAACACTCTTGTAAGCGGTTTAAACACCTGCAGTCTTTAATATTATGCAGGATCCATCACCGATACGTTCATTAACTACATAATTTAGGTCTTATTGAGCAGTCTGCTTACTAAATATTAGTTTACTTCATTGTAATAAACTTCATTGTTGTTCTTGAAACATAGCTATGGCAACCTTATTCTTAGATTAAAATTTGCTACCAATGTCAGAGTGTTACATTTTAAATGTTATATTGAATACATTGTGTGTATAAAAGTTTATTACTTTCTTTTACCCTATATGAAATTTTAGTGGAAATACACGTTTTCGGGTCCCCTGAGTACGAAAATCATGTTATTGGAAATTGGCCTGTGTATGAGTGCGTGTGCCGGTGCGCGTGCGCATGTGCGTGTGAGTGCGTGCGTTCACGTGCGTGTGTGCGCGTGCGTTCACGTGCGTGCATGTGCTTGCGTGCACGCGCCCGCATGTGTGTGTCTGTGACTGTGAAGATGATAACTCGAAAACCAGAAGTCCTAGAAAAACAAAATTTTATATTTGAGTTTCCGTCAATCGTCGTACGCGACCGCAAAAGTTTGACTAAAATCGAAAGTGCCACTTTACCCTTGTCATTTTTTGTTTTTTTTGAGATTTTTCGAAATTGGCTCTATTTTTTTTAAATTTATTATATTTCTTAGAAATCTAATATCCAAAATGTCTTTAAAGTTAATTAAACGGTGCAAGAAGCAGTTACATCACTTGGTGGAATTAATAATTTATTCCTGTACTGAGTTACTCTCATGGACATATAACAAGTTTTATTTGATAATTCTTTGTTTTATCTATAAAACAAAATACCTATGTATATTTTAACTGCAGAAAATCTATTATTACATATATATTAAGCTATAATCATAAAAATAACGAAAAATGCGGTTTTAAAACTTTAAGAAAAAGAAACAGAAATTAGAAAGTTCTGATAACAAAAAATAGTAACAAGATTATTACGGTTTATATCTAAGCTCGTTTTTCATAAAATTTTCCGTAAGTCGAGTAACCGGAAGTACTTCCGCCGTTATTCTGAATAAAATAACTATGAAACCAAAAACCCTAGCTAAATGAAAATTTACATTTAAGATCACAATCATTTTACTGTGCTAAATCAAAAGTTTGGTTAACATCGAATAACCGGAAGTACCATCTTATTTCTATTATTTTTAGATATTTTCCGAATATTTCGTTTTTCGAGATTTTCTTGAAATCGGCCAAAATGATCCTTTAATATTTTATTGAATTTCTTAAGAATTTAAGACCCTTTCATGTAATATAGGCCGTTACTTAGAAAATTTGCTGTAAATCGAATAACCGGGAGTACTTTCATTGTTAACTCTAAATACAATAACTATGAAACTAAAAGCCCTAACTAAATCATAATTTATAATTGGGGCCATAATCGCCTTTTTCTGCAAAATCAAAAATTTGGTTAAAATCGAACAATCGGAAATACGACTTTATTTCTATCATTTTTAGGCATTTTCTGAATTCTTCATTTTTACGGTTTACCTGAAATCGGCTGTAACGATTTTTTTTAAACTTAGTATATTTCTTAGCTACTTAATTTAGCTTCATATTAAACAAGGAGTTTCTCTAATAAATTTTTGAAAATTGAGTAACCGCAAGTACCTGGAGTATTAGTTGTGAACAACGTATCTCAAAAAGTAATCATTATATGAAAATCAAAAACTATATTTGTGTTTTGTAGCTTGTGTTACATGCAACAGCAAGAATTTAATTAAAGTCGAATAACCGGAAGTGCCACTTTATTCTTGCGAGTTTTGAGTTTTTTGCGATTTTCTTGAAAACATTTTTAACAATTTTTTTTAAACTTGCTACAGTTCTGATGTCCTTGACATGCTTTTAGTGAACTTAGAGGTTTTCCTGAAAAAATGTGTCGAAGCGAGTTATCAGAAAAAATCTCTGGAGTTAAACAGGTTTTACATGTCCAGTAACTTGAATGTGCGACTGTTACAACTATCGTTCCCAAAATAAACGTGAATAATATATTAATCATTTGTGAACATTTGCATATTTGTATATCTATGTACATAAGAGAAAGTTGTGTGTTGTCTCACACCAGATTTTTTTATTGAGTTTCAGTAATTAAGTATTACTTATTTTAAACTAGGCACTTTGGGTAATTAAGATACTAATTGTAACAATTGGTGTAAAGAAACAAGCCTTGCCGAATCGACTCCCGAATTTGTTCATTATCCTAAGGACGAATTTTGTCTAGAGGCGGAATATCAAGAGTTAATATTTAAAAAGAAAGTAATGTAATAAACATCTTAACTATGTCATTTGATGGCGCCTACTAAATTTGTCTAATCTCTAACTGCGACAGAGTAATTTTCAAGCATCGTGTTGACTATTGGCCGAATTTCTGCATTGAATCAATTCCCCCGTTTTCACTGGGTTATGCTATAATTTTGTAAAGTTAAGCGTTCATTTTATGTGCAATTTACACCTTCCGGTTCGCCTTCATGACTTCGGATTTCGCGGGCTATCTATGCGTTTGATATTGGCATTGCTTTTAGCTCATCTTGGCCGTTCTCCATTCAGAGATGGTCTATTAAATCGGTATTCTTCCACTTAGCATATAGAGAATAAACATTTTCTTGCACGAAGTCGTTGATGTCAGAAATGTGTCTCAAATCTTCAGATTATCATAGCAAAAGGCTCAAATTTCGCAGTTATTATATATTACTAATATTTTTTGTTTCCTTGAGTATTGCGATTCCATTCCACCAAAGGTTATTGATACTGAAATTTGCGTAGCATTTGTTTATACATGCTAACTTGAATTTTTTAAACTTGTATAAAAATCTGAAAATTACAGATATATTCCATGCCCAACTCTAGACATCTACCATCGAATTTAATCGACTGTAGCGGCTTTACAGATTTGGATAAAAGTAAAGCAGTTTAAGTAATTTCTGATTACTCCTTTTCCCTAAAAAATTAAATATTGGCACCCCGCAGTCAAAATATTTGCACTCCTTTATATGCAAATCCATTTATAAAACAAACATTTAGAAAATAAAATTACAAATAACAAAAATGGCATTAATATAATGTGCTTTGGGTCATTTTCCATTTAAATTGCTTCCACTAGATTGAGCATTATGCATAACTGTGTTAGTAGAAAAGCATATTAAGTATTAAAACTGGATCGATAGTAATCATGTTTAATGGACGAAATTTCGAAAAAACGTCAGATTTAATTTGTTCTAGATTATCACCTTAAATGTATGCGTATTTAGGCTTATAAACATTTTATACGGGTTTACTTTGAAAAAGCAGACTGCTTTCGACTGTATTGATTAAATTTTATTTAGACTAAAAACGCACTGGAAATACTAATTGTACAAAATTTCGTTCTCCTGCTGCGCCACTCGAAATCTAACCGCCTTTCTTATCTGACTGAATAGAAGAATGTGCCAAGATTATTTCACTTAAGATAACGAAAATAATTTATTGTCACAAGAAAACTAAATACGCAGTTATAAACAGAGGAATTTAATTCTATTCGCAACGAAGAGAGCTTCTATTAAATTTACTTCGTTATACAATAGTTGTTATGTGTATCCGGCGATCCTTTATATTTCTAGGTGGATAATCAGACAGTAACAAAAACACATCTCAAATATGAAGCTACGGCTGAATAAATTCCAAATATTCCAGAAGATAAATTTTGATTTAACAAAAAAGTCATTAGGATGTTGCGAATGTCAACAATCCCTTCTGATATGCCATGTTTCAACCGCGGAATTTAATACCAACACATTGAGGTTTACCAAATATCTCATATTTCATAATAACTAGCTTTGCTAGTATGATAATTACGTAATGTGGTATGTCTTCATAAATTTTTCCGAGTTTTCGTTTGTCAGGTTAAGTTATGGCGTCCCAAACCAAAATAACTAAGTTCCAAACAAGGTAAGTGCAGTGCAGATTTTAGATTATGAAGGATTTGTAAAAGCTTTGTTGCACTTTATAACATTTTACAGTATTAAAGTTTGTGAAGCTTTCTTATACTTTTAAGTGTAATATAATATGCACTTTGAGAGCTTTTGTGTTAAATAATTACACATTCTCTAGCGGTATATTCAGCTACAACGACATAAGGAAATTTCTACAACTGCATGCAAATGTTCAAGTGTGTTTTTATAATTGTTTTCCTAACATATTATATCAAAAATATAGCATACTAACTTTATTAACATTAAATTAAGAAGTATTCTGCGTGGATTATTATAGAAGTACCAGAGAAATTATATTCTACGGAAAAACTCGAAGTTAATAATAAATGTCAAATGTTTCTCAGGTAAGGCAAATTACAAATTCTACCTGACATTTTAAGAGAAATTTATTGTTCCATTTTCTGTAAATTCACTTGGAATTTAATTGAACTAAGATTGGTTCCTACGCACTTTACAAAATTAAGTTTAAGTACATCAAAGGTAATATACATTAAAAATGAATTGTCAAATAAATCTCAAATTTTCAGTAGAGAAGTTAAGTAAAACTGACAGTTTTATATCCAATTTCTGTGTAATATTAATGGTTGCCTTACAATCTGTTATAATTACGTCCATATCATCTACGTTGGGCAATACCGGATTCAAATTTATTAAAATAACTTGATATTTAAATTTGTTACTTAATCTAAAACCGCCATCCAAAAGAAGACTAGGCAGAAGGGATTTATATGAACGGCAACAGACGTCTGACAAGGCTTAGTACTTAAGTGCACAGAAACGTAAGAGACAATAGCAAATGTGGATTAATTCAAGCAGCTGGTGTAATGGTTTTTTCTCGGTTTTAAGTATTTGTTTGAAAATTGTGGAGAAAATACGTTTAAAATTAAACTAAATCCACTTTAGGGGTTTAAAAAGCAATTTAGAAAGCCTTATGTTTTTTTCGAGATAAGACAAAATTAGCTTGAAAATTATCTATCTAAGTCTTTAAACTAAATTCTGTAATTTATTTTAAAATAAAGTGAAGATCGTGATTTTTAATAAATTCTTTTATACACTGCATAAGGTAAGGACGATGGGCACTTTGTAATTAAAAATCTGGTGTGAGACAACACACGCCTTTCTCTTATGCTCATAGATATAAAAATATGCAAATGTCCACAATTGATTCAAATATTATTTTCGTTTATTTTGGAAACGATAATTCTAACGCTCACCCATCCAAGTTACTGGAGACGCAAAAACCTGCTTAACTCCAGAGGTTTTCTCTGATAACTCGCTTCAACGCTTTTTTTCACGTAAAAGGATGTTAAGGACATAAGAACCGTAGCAAGTTTCAAAAAAATTGTTAAACATGTTTTTGAGAAAATCGCAAAAAACTTAACAATCTCAAGAATAAAGTGGCACTTCCGGTAATTCGATTTTAACTAAATTCTTGCTGTCTCCTGTACAGAAGATACAAAATATAAATATAATGAATGATAACTTTTTGAGATACTTTGTTCACAACTAATACTCCAAGTACTTCCGGTTACTCGATTTTCAAAAATTTATTAGAGAAACTCCTTACTTAATATAAAACTAAATTAAATAGTCAAGAAACATGTAAGTTTAAAAAAATCATTATAGTTGGTTTCAAGAAAACCGTGAAAATGAAGAATTCGGAATATATTTAAAAATGACAGAAATAAAGTAGCACTTCCGGTTATTCGATTGTAACCAAATTTTTGATTTTGATTTGAATATAAATTTTCATTTAGGTAGGGCTATTAGTTTCATAGTTATTGGATTCAGAGTTAACAGTAAAGGTACTTTCGGTTACTCGATTCACAAAATAATTTTTGAGTGACCGCCTAAATTTTATGAAAGGGTCTGAAATGCTTAAGAAATACAATAGATTTTTAAAAAATCGTTATAGCCGATTTCGAGAAAATTTTGAAAAACAAAAAATTCGGAAAATATCTAAAAATGACAGAAATAAGGTGGTACTTCCGGTGATTCGGTTTTAACCAAATTCTTGATTTAGCACACTAAGGTGATTATGACTTTAAATATAAATTTTCATAGTTATTTTATTCAGACTTAACGCCGAAAATACTTTCGGTTACTCGACTTACAGAAAATTTTGTGAAAAACTGCCTAGATTATATGAAAAGGCATTAAATTTCTAAGAAATGTAGTAATTTTTAAAAAATTCGTTATAGCCGTTTTTGAAAAAATCTCAAAAAACCAAAAAATGACAAGAATAAAGTGGCATTTCCGGTTTTCCCATTTTAGTGAAATTGTTGCAGTCGCGTGCGACGATGTATAGAAACTCAAATATAAAATTTTGTTATTCTAGGACTTATAATTTTTGAGTTATCGTGTTCACAAACACACACACACGCGCGCGCGCGCGCGCACACACACACACACACATACACACACACACACACATATAGATCAATTTTCAAAAACATGATTTTCGTACTCAGGGAACCCGAAAACACGTACTTCCGCTAAAATTTCGACATCCAAAATTGTAGTCGAAAACAGTACTGTCTCTTTACCTATAGAGTGAAAACTGTATAATCCGGAATCCCAAGGGACAATGAAATTTTTCCGTTTTACACAAGCTTCCGTTTTAAACAAATTTACATTTTTTAAGTACATCCATATAAGTCACCACAGTGACGCTAAATAAATTTTTTGGTTTGCATAAAGCATTTATTATATTATATTTTAAATGTTTTATTTCATGTATACATGATTTAAAAAATTAAAACAATTTTTTTATTCACCAACGTGACACCTCGAGAATACTTGTAACTGCATCAATAAATTGCATAATATACGCAATGTACTTACAATTAGGATTGAAAGTGCATGTGAGTAGTTTCAAGAACTGTTAATTCTGCGTTCTAGCAGAATAGTATAAATAAGTCCCTTTTGAAGTTTTTTAATAAGATTAAAAAGTCCCACGGTTAAATTTGATACATAAATATAATTTTAATTCCTTCTAAGAAATACATACAAATTTATACATGTTAAAACAATAGTTATTATTTACATTACGTATGCAGACACAATTTTCCGTATTTTTCAGGTTAAATTTATTCCATCGGACCTATATTTCCTTTCCGTGTTCGCATTAAGCAGTTTCCGGTTTAGCCTATGTATTTTCCCAAATAATTTTCATGGGATCATACATATTTTCCGGAATAAGTAGGATTCCTCATTTTCCAGTTTCCGTCTTAGACAGTTTTCACTGTATTTGATATAAGGTAAAAGAAAGTAAAAATAGGTAGTTCCAATCCGTCTTACTTTTAATATCAGCTAACACTTCGCATTTAAATAAGATGTATACACCTCCGGAAATAATTATTAGACCGACCTTGGAATTATTTCATCCATCTTAAAATGTCTCAAGTAAAGTTTTCTTGGATTTAGCAAATAAACTGTCTTCCATTTTTATTATCAATTCAAAAGTAACAATAAACAAAACAGAATTTTGCCTCCCACAGAGGAATGTACACAATGTGCTAACCAAATATTACCACATTTGGCAAAATAAACAGAAAAAGATTGACGTTTAGTAGATTGTAAGAAAAACAGAAACCATGGAGAGCATTGACACTATTTCACAACATTTTGAAGTTTTAGTTCCATGACATATCGGCCGATGTTTGCAAACGTTCTACTAGCCAACAATGCACTGTATGAAAGTGATGCAAAACATAGCGTTGAAAGTTCATGCCTGGCAACGTTTGTTATCTTTAAAAGGCAAAAGTACAAGGCTGAGACATATACAAATTTATAAAAGCCATACCTTCTCACTTCGCCTGCAAAACTATTTTAATACGGATAGAAAATGAAAATAAAGAGAAGTAACAAAGGGATGGTTGTTCAGATTCAGGTATTCTTTTAAAAGAGCATGGTGATTCAATAAACAAGAGCTCTAGTGAAACTCCTACTTTTGACAAACCACACTCAGGAATGCAGTCTGTTATTCGACCGCAAGAAACACGGTTGCGTGTTTACGTAATTATTCCTGAAAATCTACGTGTGATAGTGCGAGTTATTTTTAGTTGTTTGATGTGTGGATACAATGTGTTCGATAAAACCATACATGCCCTAGAACATTCTACGGTGCAAAACATATGAGTTTTATGCCAGTTAATCAAGAAGGTTATCGAAATAGGAATAGATGTTTTGAAGGATTTTGTATACTCAAGAATCGCTCCGGGAATTGGAACAAATCCTAAACTGTCAATGATCAATCTGTAGAACAAAAAACAACTGATCAAATCTGCCGTCACCTATTGAAATTACTAGTGCACGTGAAGATTTACACAAAAAAACCGTCCGTCCGAAGTGCCACTTGGAGCACCAAATGCTTTCACAAGAAAACTATACAGGGAAGCCAACAAGCCGCAGCAGTCAGAAAGAACTCAAAGAAAATGGTCATAATCGAGGAAGATATTACAAGAATTCGAAAACTAATGGAAGAAGTTACTAATCAAAAAATGGAAGCTCACAGTTGAATAGGAAATGGGCGAGGACGTAACTGAAGGTCAACAAGGACTGAAGAGGAGGAAAACAGTACCAGAAAACAAAAAAGATAACTGCGGAAAACAAAAGAAATAAACCAAGTCCCAGTAGCAGCCCAAGTTCAAAAGTTACCCAAGCAAACCAAAAAGATTTCCTCCTCTGACACTTCTCGACATGCCGATTTCGAAACCTAACCCCGAAGAGACGTCAGAAAAAGACAAGAAAAACCAAATTGCCTTCTCCAATAGTAATGAGAAATAAATCTAACGCTGCTGTGAGGAAGATTGCAAAGGACAACAGTGCAGCAACCGTGAAGGTTCACGATGCCCGGGAAGGAGTTCTTATTAAAGGCATTCAGATCATGAATAGACTAGAATAAATAAAAAAGCTTTGCTATTTCTTCACGATAAATGAAAAGAGAGTTAGAGGTAGCGATTCGGGGCCTCGCCGAAATTATTTCCCCGGCAAAGATCGCAAAGGACATAAAATAACAAGGTTTCGGCTTCAATAATATTACAAGTATATCGAACAAGTATATAATATACTTTTAGTCATGGTAAACCATCCCAAATGTTAAGAGAGACAGAAAATCTTTGAAATCAAACACCTCTAAGCCTTAAAGCGACATAAAACCGCAGCCAGTGCTAACGCCACGTTTAATACAAGTATCTAAAATGGACGGGGGATCATTCCAGCATCAAATGTGAGAAGTCGATGAGCTCGCCCACAAGTTACGCCAACTGCGACTAAACCCACCTCACAACTGCCCTAAATGCTCGGAATACTGTAACAAGGCAAAGAATATTGGAAACCTAAAAATTCCAGGAAACTACACCTAGAATAGTGGTACGCCACGACCGTCGATACGACGACAATAAAAAGTGAAGACCGGCAAAATTCACATGGTAGTTATAACCGAGAAAATTATAGTTCCATAAAACATCCTAACAAAGGATCCTGCACTACACCTAGCAAACCAAGGTCTTGAATTGTAATAATAATTTGAAAAAAGGAAGCTTAAGAAAAGGTTATCATATTATCACCGTGCCCAAAAGGATTTAAAATGCAAATTTATGTCAAGAAAGTTCTAGCAAAGTTGTTTTAGGATCGTATTTATAATTTAAATTTGTACAATAGCTGTAAATTTTTAAAATTAAATCAAACATTTCCATGGATAAATTAATATAGTTCAACAACGGGATTATTTAAATTAATCCTTATTATTTGTTGATTTCATGTTTGATTAATTTCTTGCACTATTTATTTTTAAATGTAAGGTGGCATGGTAGACGCATAGGAATTCGTGCTATTAAAAATAAATTGGTGGAGTGGAATGAATTCGTCAGAATAGACTTAAATCAGTAGAAGGTAGACATGTCATTTAGCACGCGTTCTTTTGAGAACTCTTTTTTATTTACCACCGTGTGTTAGTGTCAGTCTGTAATCATCCATCGAATGAGGCACAAGTTTTAATAACTTTATCTAATGTTTCTGCGCATATTTAAAGTTATGTGAATAAATTAAGTGGAATGTTTTCGATGCCTGGAGGAGCCCTGAAGTTGGAAATATTCATTCGATATGTCGTTTGAGAATTTACACATATGGATATTTACGTAAACAATTTGGGTGAAAATTACTTGTTGGTCTAAGGGAGATCCAAAATTAAATGAAGTGTTTTGGGAATTTATTAACTAATTTTTGTATATTTTGGCGGTCTTTAAAATGCTATTAATCAAGTTTCACGTACGAATAACTAGTATTTTCGTTCACAACTGAATTGTTGTACCGTAACTAATATGTAAATTACCTTGTTAAAGTAATGATAGGATAATCCAAGGGGAGGTCTTTTCTTTTCTTTCCGTTTTGCGAAACACTATAAATGTATTTACTCTGCGATAGAAGTAACGACATACTGTTTACTGGTGAACTAATTTTTGTTTGTATATAATTAGAGTAAATTCTGTCATTGCATCTAGAGCTATTATTATAACCCTTGTTTTATTTACTGTTACAATGTTATTGTACAAATTATGTAATTCTTATGTAAATTTATTCAAGCTCAATGCTTATTTCAATGATTATACATGATTTCGACACAGAGGACCTTATAAAATTTTCAGCTACATCTTGAACTGCTGTAATATGTTAGATAACCTTACAAGCAATTTTAAAGCATACTGTAGCACATATATGATGCAGAGATTAAAAGAAGTTCTTCTTGTAATCTGAAATGCTATTATATCAACTATATTAGCTTTTGAAAATAAGCAAGTTGTATTTAACATTAAGAGTCACTACTGTTCTAGTTGGAAATTTTCTGTTCCATTTTACTCACCCTCTTTTATATATTGGGCGCATTAGCTTAGTCCCCTGTAGCTCTTTGTTACACGAAATTTGTTCTGGGAACGGTTACGCCCTTATTATCCCTAACTACGATTCCATGGTATTCGAACGTCATTACTGTGCTGATCCACGCCCAACTTCGCTGGTGGTGTAAGGTTAATCTTCGTTCATTTTATTCAGCGCTATGCGTGATGTAAATTAGTTTTTACACATGACACATTATCTAACACCATAAGAATGTGAACTTCATGAAGTATTTACCACTTGAGAGACGACTTAGAAGCTGGGATAGTCAATAATGTCCCATTTATCTTTTAGTGATGATTCAGCCACATCAGACTTCCCTCTGCTTGGGCAAATGAAGAAACATTTCAAAGGGATTAAATTTGGTTCATTTGATGAAGTGAGACTGACATCATCCTTTCTTCCAAAATGAATTTAGCGATAGGTTAAAAGGTGGCGCATATATCTAAACTGGGATACTATGTTAAAATACAGTGCTTTGGAGCTTAAGATCTAACTAAATGTTGCACAGGGTTTGCCATTTAGTAATGATAGTTTTCAAATAAATTTAGTGTTATATAGATAAGGGTGGCGCCCATTTATTAAAACATAATTAATAAAAAAATATAAATAATGTAAATTTAAAGATGAGTATTTCTTAGTGAAAAGGAACAATAAAATAACGGTATTTACATGTAAAAAAAGTAGAATGTAAAACTACGAGTATTGCACAAAAAAGCAGTTATTTATAGCAAATGCTCAAAACGTCTTATCATAGACCAATAAATTCTAGATATTCGTTACATTTCAATGAGTCTTTGAATGAGTTACTCTCTTGAAGTTATTACAACTGCATAAACCATTTACTTTAAATGTCCCCAAAGATGGAAATCAACTGGATTTATATCCGATGATCGTGGCGGCCACCTTACAGGATCTCAACGGCCAATCCACCGCTTTTAAAGTGACGATTTAACGATTCCGTGACATGACGACCATTATAAGGTGGTGCTCCATCTTGCTATAAATACATACCTCGCCGTATGTTTAGAAGAACGTCATCTAAAATATCAGATACATCATTGTCCAATTGAATTAAAGTCATTTGGGAGAAATAACGGATTTATGACTGTACCATTAAAAATTCCCGACCAAACATTTATTGAAAAACGTTGCTGAAAGTTGGACTCCCTTGTCAGACATGGATTTTCTAAGGACCAGTAGTGAACATTATGGGTATTAAAAATCGCATTTCGCGTAAAAATGGCTTCGTCTGTCCACGTGACCAATTGAAAGAAATTTTCGTCATCTGCATGTTTTCACTTTTGATGCCTATGGTTCATGAATCTCAACAAAAATCGGTGTTAACATAGACCTTTAAACATGATATCAAACTGTCAAATTCTATTTAAATTGGTTGGTACGTTTAGAAAATACAAACAATAATATGACTTTCATCGACCCCGTTTGGGGGTGTTTATCTCGAAGAGGGAGCATTTTCGGATCCTGTTTATGGGAATTTTTTTACTTATCTTTTTGTGTAAAATTTGCTGTTAAAAAGTTTTGCACCCATTATGGATCACCCTGTATACATTAATACAAAGCATTTCGGGTATTCAAAATTTATGAATTTTTGTAATGTCATTGAAGTAAAAGTTCCTACCGTCTTTCTTTTTAAACATAATTATCCCCACCCAGTATACTAAAATTGTGAGCCTCTTTTGTCAACTAACGTTTCTTTATGTTTAGATTGAGGCCATTCAACCAGATTTCCGACTTGTTTATAAATTGCTGATTTACTTGAAAATATGTTTGTTATGAACTGCTCTTTAATTTATAAACGTCTGTATCGCGATATTAATTTTATTCTAATAATTTGTATATTATTAATTTAATAACAACACATTGTGCGCCAAAAATACTAATGATCGACCTAATAATTATTTAAAATTTGTAACACCATTTGTTTTGAGTTAAACTTAAATTATTCAAGCTTGCATTTACTTTACTTAACTCTAGTAATTTTATACCGGGTAAGCCGCATTGAATATTCGTTTATTCTCATTAGTTTAAAGTATAGCATATCTTTATGGTGTAGCTGGAACAACTTTCACGTTACGACTAAGTAAATAGTTTTCAATAGTTTATAGATAATTTTCGGTCCCCTTGATGATGAATCTTAGATTTTGAATAGCGGCATTTTGCGTGAAGGTCTAATCCCTATTCGACTAGTTAATTGCGACTCCCTAATACATAGTAGAAGTGAAAATAATTAGCCCTTGCCGCTTAATGTGATTTCTTACAGCTTCAACTGTATCCTGAATCTGCAAAATCGTAGCATTGTCTCTGCTTTAAAAGTAGGTTTCGAACATCTTGAAATACAGGGTGTTTTCCGTAAACTAACCCCGTTCTTCGGTATTAGACTAGAAACCTGTAGCGTACGCAGTTCCCGATTTTGACGTCATCCTACAGTGTTCAGCCTCAAAAGTACTAATGAACCACGCCTCGCTCCACTGTAGCTTTGCCGGCCGTTGTTAAATACTCGTTAAGTCATCCCAAGTTTTATTTTCCATCGAGCTTGTGATATCGCGTCTTCGTCTAGTTAAAAGTGCACTGATTCGTGATTTGTATTTTAATTTTTAAAATAATAGAGAAATCTCTTTGAATCTAATGGTGGTTATTAATCGACCAAGACCCTCCTTATTACGTTCAAAATGTTCGTAAATTTTTAGAAATTCAGATTATGCTTTTTCCCACTAATCGATATATATTAGGTTATGGAAATGTATAAAATATAGTTTTATTTCAATGTTTTACTTGCAGATGCAAATAATTTACAAATATTTGTTTTTTGGAAAAGGTTTTAAATGCATGCCACTATTGCTGTATTCAATAAAATTGCAAGTTATATTATATGGATGAAATTATTAAAATTCTATAGGGTGTTCCATTTTTAGTTCCCACCAGGGTTGAATTTAAATATTGATATGCTCATTATATTTGCTAGTTTTTTTATATCTAAACGTTGAAGTTGTTCTTTAAATTAAGCAACATATTTCCCATATATTTGTATTGGCTCAGATTTTTATCCAATACTGTTCAAAATGTTTATAAAATTTAGACAATCTCTTGAAAATGGATACAATTTTGACATATACCTTTTCTACAATATTTCAATAAAATTACACTTGATGTAAGGGAATTAATACATTGTCAGTGAAACAGAGTACAGCTAAAAGAATAATAACTTCCGATAAATAAAATAAATTTAACCAGTGGAAAAGAGATGATAGCAAATAAATGTTTCATAATTAATTTGATAAGGTATTTGAACCACAAAAAGCAGAATAACTGACAGTTTTAATAAATTGACATATGTTTGTTCTGCAGCCTATTGTCAGCTGAGATGTATGCTGTGAGCTGCATTTTGCAATATCTGTAAACGGGAAATGAGATATTAGACGCGCCTAGCAGTAACGATATGTTATTAAGTAAACGTTTCTATTTGATCAATACCTTTGATATGGAAGAAATCTACTAATAGCATTTTCTATAGATACTATTTAATTTTGAAATGTACATTGAGAATCTAGAAAATTCATTAAATATCGTTTCTAGTAATATACGAGCATAATAATGGATATTGATAATTGCAATAAGAAGAAAATCATAATAATTAGTCTAACTAGAAATGTTATTTTACCCATTCAAACATTGAATTTGTCCTCAGTCAAATTTATCTTTTTGTTAACTACTTTGAATACTATCGTCTTAACAATAATTTCCGTAGAAATGCGCGAAGGATAAATTTGATACGAAGTAGAAAGACCTATTCTTAATCAAATTAATGTTCAGTTATCATGTTTGAGTTTAATACCATTATACGTTGTTTAGCAGAAGAAGTAGAATGTCTCATTTATAATTTGATACTCACCTGTTTTATAGATTACAGTCTATATTGTGTAAGACTAATTCTATATATTTGATATTAATACATTTCTGCGTGGAATATTGAAATTGTATTCTATGATAAATAACAATAGCATTATCAATATTTACCTATTTGATTAAACTGTTCTAACTTATTCAATTTCTAACAGGAACTTTTATATATGAGGGCATCCTGATAAATAACCGGTTCAAATATGACAACACAACGTTTTCTTCAAAATTTTATTTTATTTGTCGACTTAGTCTTCTTTCAACACGATACACTTAGCCCAACGCTTTTCAAATTTCATTAGGCCATCCTTGTAGTACGATTTATCAAGTCCTCAAAAATATACACCAGTTTCCCATTCAACTTCCTCATTTGATTTGAATCTCTGAAGCAGTCAGAGGGAGCTAGATCAGGAGAATATAGTGGATGTGGAAGCAATTATTAACGTAGTTCATCCAATTTCTGTGGAGTTTTCCATGATGTGTGAGCTGATGCGTTGTCATAATGAATAATCACTTTCTTTATTGCCAAATCGGTCCAGTAAGGTCACATAATAATCTCCTGTGATTGTTTTCTGCGTTTTAAGATAATCGATGAGTATTACACCTTGTGTATCGCAAAAAACAGCCGCCAAAACCTTTATAGCTGATGCAACCACTTTTGCTTTCTTCGGTTCACTTGAACCAGCTTCAACCCTTTGTTTTGATTGTTGTTTTGTTTCATATGGATCCATGTTTCATCTATGGCTATGAATCTACATAAATATCCATCGGCATTACGTTGAAACATCGCCAATCATTGCTTTGAAATGATCATACGATAGCGTTTTTGTTCGATTCCTAACAAACGCGGCGCCCATCCTGCTGACAGCTTTTTCATATGTAAATGTTCATGCAAAATGTTACCCACACGTTCTTTTAAGATGTTTACGATGTCAACTATCTCACGTACTTTCACTCGTAGATCTTCCAAAGTGATATCATGGATTTTGTCGATCATTTCTTTGGGGATAACTCCGATTGGTCGATGTTAACGATGTTCATCAATTGTGCTTGTACGACCACGTTTAAATTCTGCCAACCAATAAATCACAGTTGAATTCGCTGGAGCAGATGTGCCATAATATTTATCAAGCCTTTCCTTTGTTGCTTTCACGGTTTTTTCGCGCAAAAAATAATGCTTAATCAATGCACAAAATTCGTTTTTATCCATTATTTTAGCACAATCACAAGGCGTTCCTTTTTATATTCAATCTATATGACCATTTATTGGTTTTGCTCACAATACTTCAACTGCTATGGTCATATAGCCACTCACTAGGATTTAACCAATTTTGAAGGAGTTCCAAATTTTAGTAAAGATTTTTAGCATGGCAAATATCACATTTCATTTATTTATCTGAGAAGTGCGTGAGCCCAACACCATTGATGGAAGTATACTCGATATCCAGTCCTCAAAATAGAATCAAGAAAGATGATCTGGTGCTTTTCTAATAACTTAAAACATTAGAAGCGGGCAAATTATAACCAAATAAAAGTAGTTTACGGTGATTATTGTATTCACCTCACACAAGCACACATGTGAGTAATGAAGGCTCTTTAAGAGTCATCCTTCTCTCACTGATAATGGCCGGGCTAGGACAAACACAAAAATCGAGAAACTTATTGTGGTGTGTGTGTTGATAAGTTGATTCTAAGTAATCGATGTCTTACTGTGTATTATATTGTAGAGCGAGTAGGTCCGAGCCATAACACTATCTCCATTAAAATTATCAGAATTAGGTTATAGTACCGATATATCTATGCTTAGGGAGTTCCTTATAACCATAATGATTATCACAAGAGTTATCTCGTACAGCTATTGCAGTATAACATATACAGTGGTATCAACTATAGAATGGCCTATTTTTATCACATGGTGACAGGCGATGAGACATGGTGTCATCATGACCGCCCCGAAAAAAAGCGCTGGAGACGTCAGTGGAACTCCACCGCCAAAAAAATTCATAGAACATTATTGTAATAAATTGTCAAAGTTTATCTCAAAAACTATTAATCTGGGTTAGAAAATAATTGCGGATCCACGGAAATAATATTATTAGCCAATAATTCTAAATATTTTTCCCATTTAATCTACCATCAATGATAAATGAGCCGATAATTTTAGTATTTATTATCCCTGCGTGCGAGTTACTTTCTTCCAGTATGAATTACGCGATGCCAGTACCTACAGTTGTGCCTACTAACTACGCAATTTAAGTAGAAAGTTACTTCATTGGAAATAATATATTGTACAACTAGCGACTAGTCTTGGATATTTAACACGAGTGTAAGGTGTGAGTCACGAGCTGTAGGCGAGTGGTTTGAATACAATTTGATAAGAAATGTCTATGACTTTGGGATTTTGTAAAATAATAGCTTGTTGTTATGTATTAAACCAAAACACAATTAACAATAACAAACAAACATTAACAATTCCAAGAAAAAAATAATAATGAGTAACATCACCACGCACAGCAATGCAAGTATTTACTCGTCGTGGCATGCTTTGTAGTAGATTATCTACGTTCTCCTGAAGTATTCCGTTCCATGAAATCTCGAGCCCGTGTTGCAGGTAATCCAGGTTAGCAGTAGACCTCGGCGGTAATCTTAGACGCAGACTCATCTTACCCCAAACATGTTCGATCGGCGATAAGTCCGGTATTTTTGCAGTCCAATGTAATATTTGCAAACGTGCTTGGAGGACGTACCTTTTTGTAACGTTAGAACTTGCATTATCCTACTGAAAAATAACATTTGGTAACGTTTGTATGAATGGTTCTAATACTGTCTCGAGGACATTATGAATATAGCGGTGAAAATTCATTGTGTCTAGGATGAACACAAGAGGTGATCTTTGTCCAAAACATATTCCATCTCAAACCATAACTTCAGGTGTTAAAGCAGTGCGACGTCTTTCGGTAAACTGTAATTTTGGTCTTTTCCCTCGATATCATTGTACGCGCCTGCGACCATCTTCATCTACAAGCGACGAACCACTGAAAATAATGTGCCACCTCTCATGAAACCAAGCAAGTCTAGCAGCTTTTCGAGATGCAGCTAGAGGAAGCCGTTGTTTTGGACGACAGCATCCCACGCAAAAAGAATGCATTCTTCTGCAAATTGTTGCCGTGGTTACACGGCGATTAACAGCCCCAATCTAGTCTACACCAAAATAACTCGTTGTTTAAAAACGATCACATGCAGCTATGTCTCGAATAAATCGGTCTTCGCGTGCACTGCTGTTACGAGGAAGCCTAACAGCTGGCCGATGTCGCCGGAGACCTACTTCCCACTAAGCAGGCTGCTGATTTACCCTTCTACCAATTTCACGAAAGGAAAGAACTACTTTTTTCATATCGATATTTTCGACACTGTCAAATCAGAAATATTGAAGAAATTTCAACGTTGTCGCACTGGAAGTATTTTATAGTGTTGTTGGTGTTACAAATCTCATGGCAAATGACATTTATTCGATCGACATTGTTTTCTATAAGCAACTTAGTTAAAAATTTTTATGCAACCTGTACACATCAGAAAAATCTTGACACGAAGGCTATTCAATTCTTAAAAATAAAACTTTGGATTTGAAAGTTGGGCTATCTGATTGCCTGTTCCAACACTAATGCTAGTTTTAGAATTTGCGAAATTGATATCTCCGTTAGTGTTGTTAATGTAATATCAAATAGTTGTAAGGGTTAGGAATACAACATTTAACGGTTCAATACTTTATTTGTGCATAAAGTGAAGAGTGCAGTAATGTCGAACGATCTTAAATTCTACAAAGGTTGGTTATTACGAGGGTTGCCTTTTAAGTAGTTACAAAAACTAGGAAAGAAAACAAATTTTTTGGAACAAACTATTTTATTGTTTTTCAAAATATTCACCTTTA
>JAHWXV010037209.1:0-14880 GCA_024586415.1 Phrixothrix hirtus
TTAAAGCATTTTTTAAAATAACATCAAAATGAGAGTATTTAGGTATAGGGAAGTTAACACAAACTACCCCTAATTTTAAGTGTAGAATGTAATAAAATTTTAAAAAATATAGGCTGCTATTTAAAAATAATGAGATTTTGCGATTGTTTGAAAATAAAGTTTGGCATTTTTTTTTCGAACACCCTGTATAAATTTATAAAATTTAAATTAAGGTATTTGATGTATCATAGTTCGAAAAATAAATATATAAAATTTTGTTTGCTTAAGTTATTGTACGTATTAGAAATTTGACTTCTTGTGGAACACTGCAGAAGCTTACTTTTATAACTAAATTGAAATATTTCAAAAATGCGTAATGATAGAGAAATTTTTTTTAAACAATGTCGCCTTAAAATTAGCTCAGGAATATAGATCGATAATAAAAATTACTATGTCCTGTTTGAAATAAGGAAGTTCATGTCCATTTCCGGTATAACCGGAGGTATCTGAAATCTGAAAATATTTTATATTGATTCCGCCTGACCTAAAAGCCTTACATGAAAAGTCTTAAATTTCAACTCCTATTAATTGTTCATATCCTTTTAACGAAATCTCGTCGTGGGATACCCTGTATAATTAAATAACTAACCAGAAACAATATATTTATCCAACGCTGCATTGATCATTCATTGTACGTTTGCAAAATTGAATAATTATTCTTATTTATATTGTACAATCCTTTTACCAGTTGGATTATTACCTAACCTCCGTAACATTCTACAAAATTCAGTTCAGTTTCATTAATTTAAAATCAGTCAGTTGTTTATAGATCACGGAATTATTAATGTATGTTTTCAAATTCTAAATTCCCAATCTGTGTTTCATCATTACATAATTAAAATAAAATAAATTAAGCTGCCAAATTTGAAATATAATAAACAAATTTTGACCGATCTTGGGTACCTAGTCACGGTTTCTCACTTCATTCTGTGAACTGATAGGTCACTAACGGGATCCTTATTACTATCTTGTCCCTGCTCTGGCAACGCGTGGCACTTTTAACTTAATTGCTACACCTTTCCTGAAAAATAATTAAAAATTGACATAACTAAATTGGAAATAAAAAATTTAAAATGAATTAAGTAGGTATACTAAAAATAAATATAATCAAACAATTACACGACTAATTTTCCATCAGGTTCATAATTCAGTAATTCACTTGAGCAGCTGTTATGATAACAAATTGAGCACAAATGGTAACTTAAATAAAACAAATGAGTTTATTGTATTATTAAAAAATAAACGCTTAAAAGCCTCGCTTTTCTGTAATTGCTTAACGGTAACAAAATACATTAACAAAGAAGGATTAAATTTGCAAAAATTAATTGACATAAGAAACTTCCATGGGATATTCCACAAAATTCATGGTTGCCATAACAAGAATTCTTGTAAAAGTTTAAAACGTTAAAATTTGAATATACATGTAACGAATCTACTGTAAATTATTTAGCTGAGAATAAACTGCAAAACATTTTAGCTCTCTAAATGATTTTTCAATACCGGTTCGACGGTAGTCGATATAGTCTATTGAGTAGATCTGTTTACATTTTAAGTATGTCCAAGAAGATAAAATATGGAACCCTCTGGATAAATTGGCTTCCGGATAATACCGTACCCTTTTTGTGAAGATTTGACAGGACAACACCCATTATTAAACAGTGCTTACGTAAAGTAACGCATAAGTTCGATAAAAACTGTTCAAATTTTTTTTGAAAAATCGCTCGGATTTGTCAAACTATTAAAATAATTTGCCATTTTTTGTATATTTTTTTAAGATTTTCGGCTATTTTTCAAAAAATTATGACGTCCTCAATATTTTTTTTAAGTAGCATCCCCCATGTTTATTACTGAATCTTAAACAGCATATTTGTTTACATACAACAAGGTTAAAATTGATGTAGGTGACAAGAAAGTTTTCGAGAAAATTGACATTGAAATTTAAAAATCATAAATTTATCGACAATGCTAAATTATAAAAAGTAACCAGATAAAGTGTTCAAACTGCGTGGTTTGTTATCATGGAAACCAGATAATTTTTTTGAGGTCTGAGGTCTGTCAATGATAATAATTTGGCATATTGATTTGTCGGATAGTTTTCCTTCGTTTTCATTAAATATATGTAGCTAGGGTCTTTGCAGTGTTTGCTAAGTATTTACTTTATTGTGATATTTCTAAGAATGGTCAAGTTAAGTGACCTGAAGGAATTGTAATTCTTTGTATATTCGAGACAGAGTGCGCGCCCAAAAAGAAGTAGTTAAATTATTCAATGAAACATATCCTAATCGGCAACCAATCTGTCAAAGCACAGTGGGTAGGATTGAATCTAAATTCAGAGAATTTTGACACGTTCGTAATCTTGTTAAATCTGGTCGGTCTTCAGTGAAAGAAGAAGACCAGCTTAACGTTTTGTTATAGCAACAGAGGATAATCACCATACCACACTTTCAAACATTGCTTCTATTTTCAATTTGGTACCATCAATCGTCTTTGAGGTGCTGAAAAAATAAAAGTACAATGCGTATAATTTATGCCTGGTCAAAGAGCTGTCTGGTGACGACTTTCTCATTTTTTCTGATGAATCTACCTTCCTTTTAAATGGTAATGTAAATAAACAAAATTTTCATTATTGGGCTGTAAAAAATCCTCTTTGGCTGATGGAGCGTCATACTCAAAGACCTGAAAAAGTGAATGTGTGGTGCGGTATTGTTAACGGGAGAATTCTAGGGCCTTATTTTTGCGACTAAAATGTAACCGGCACGATGTATTTAGATTTTCTTCGGTACAACCTCATTCTCGCACGAATAGCTTTGTACCCAAATCCAGCCGAAGCCAATCTTCTCAGGAATAACTTATTCTTTCAGCAGGATGGGGAACCTCCGCATTACGCAGCCTCTGTCCGAGCCTACTTAGATAAGGTTTTCCCAAATCATTGGCTAGGAAGAAGGGGGCCGATCGAATGACCAGCCAAATCGCCAGATTTGACACCCTTAGACTGCTTTTTATGGGGATACTTAAAAACTATGGTATACTCTAAGCGACCAGTGAATTTAGAAGATTTAAAGGACAGAATTCGTACAGAAATCGGACGTATCTCTCCAGAAGTCATCAACAATGTGCAAAGAGAGGTTTTTTAATCTCCTTGGTTACTGTCAGGTCGTCACGGTGCACAGTTTGAACACTTAATATAGTTACTTTTTATAATTTAGCACTGTCAATAATTTTTTGAAAAATGGCCGAAAATCTTGAAAAAAAAATACAAAAAAATGGCAAATTATTTTAATCGTTTGACATGTCCAAGCGATTTTGCAAAAACAAATTTAGACAGTTCTTATCGAATTTATACGTTACTTTATAAAAGCACTGCATGTATGTACCAGTATTATACTATCCTTATTAATGCTATATTATCCTCTCTGTAATGAGCCCAGTAATTTCATGCTAATAAAGATTACAGTGCAATCGGGTGAGAATGTCTGTGACAGCTTTGTGAACGTCCGCATATGAAGCAAATTTATCGTCATATTTAGTGTAAGATACATGTGAAAGTCGCACAACGAAGGACTTGAATTTCAAGAAAGGTACTAGTGTTTCTTACTTAACCATTGCGAGCGTTTCCACAGCCACATTAGATAAATGCGTCTAACATTGTCCTGAAATAATATGACCTCTGAAACAATATGGCCCCTGAAACAATGCACCATGGCGCTTGGACTTCATTACTTATGCAAATGCAAATGCTGTAACGCCGCACAATAACATTCCGTCTTGATAGACTGCTTAAGTTCGGTGAAATCATTAAGTAATGATTCTATATGTCTAAAAATAACGACGTTAGTACATTTTTTGAGGAATTCTAGTCTTGGTCTTCTTTGGAAGTTGCAACTCCAGACGCTTACATTACAGGCTTTGACGTCATGTCTCTGGTTCGTAACGATGGCATCAGGTTTCGTAGTTGGCAACAATATGATACACGAACGCATTGGCTTCCTCCTAATAATGTAATAAATAAGTGAATGCGTTAGAAACGTCTCATTGCATAAAGCAGGCGATAGCTTAGGTGTTTGTAAATAGTCGTGTACACTAAGTTATAACTAATATTTACTTTTGAGACATTAATACCGCAATGATGGCCTTGTTAGATCCCTACCTAAACCTGTGTAACTGTGTCTGATGTTATTTTTCGATGATTTTGTTTGGGTCTTGAATCATCTACGCAACTGGTATATCCTTTCCAGTGGGTGGGAGAGTGGACAGGTGGGCAAACAGACGGTCGAGCGAACGGGCTGGCGGGCGGGTGGTCGTCGGGTGTCGAGCGAGTTGAAAAACAAGCGAACAATCAGGCTTATGAGAGAGCGGTGGGAGATTGATCGGACAGCCGGTACATGGGTGAATGCATTCGTTCCTGCCAATTTGTATACTTCAATGCGTGCGTCCGTGATAAGGTGCATGCATGTATACAAGCGTGCGCGTACCTACGTTAGTGCGTACGTACTTGTTGGTATGTGTGTGCGTGCGCGTGCGGTGTGCGCGTGTACGTGTATGCGGGGGCGTGAGCGTAGGAGTGAGCGTCAACGTGGGCGTGAGCGTTGTTGTGGATGTAGGCATGGGCGTACGCGCGTACGTGCGTGTACGTGTATACATGCGCGTGCGCGTACATGTATTCATGCGCATCTCTGCGCGCGTACGCGTCCACGTGTACATGCGTGTGCGCTTGCTCATAACTGTGCATATGCGTGTGCATATACGCGTGAATGTGTGTGTTTGTGTGTGTGTGTGTGCTTTTATGTGTTTATGGTTGTATAGGTACCCGGGCGCGCGCGTGGTTGTGTGTCACGAACTTGTGAAAATTTCCTGTTATAAGCTTTTAGGTATTGTTCATGGCACGAAGCAATTTCTTTTACGTCAAAGGGTTAACCGTTTCTTAAAAAAGGTTTTTATTCCTATCAGCCTACTTAAGAGTAAAATTAGATTCTATATTTTCATTTAACTGATATTCATGGTAAAATTACGTTTTAATATTTGCTTATAAATATTAGTTTGTATAGTTATTAACATTGAATTAATTTTAATAGTTATCAACAGTGGCAACAAAGTTTAATATTTGCAGGTTATTTTATGAAAGGTTAATTAAGTATTTGTAAAATGACTAGCTTCAATATATCTATTTAAATGTTTCATAATTAAAGGTACAATATGTGTAATGGTATCAGACTGTAAAAAGAACAAATTGAAAAATTAAAGCTAGGGTCAGTAATTAATTGATTAGTAGGTACAAAAGAGCATACATTATACTATAACATGTAAATAATTGCCGAAGGAACAATGCGACACAATAAATCCGATGTAGTTGTAGGATCGATAATGAACTACAGTTATTAACATTGCAATTCTATTAAGAGCATATTTAATGACCTACAGTAGAAAATATAATAAAATTTATTTTTATAATTAAAATTGCAACTGAAATTAATTACGTTATTGCTACGCTAATATAATCTCGCAATAACTATAAAACTACCAAGTTTGCCTGAAACTAATAAAAATTAACACATAATTTCTCACTTTTGATAAATAAAGTATTAGAATTTTTGAACCAATGCATTTATCATGACAACTACTAGTCCAATCGATATGTCATTGCCGCAAATTTGAACTGAAAGCGTATCCAAATAATCTACCCTAAAGATGAAAATTCGTTGTTAGCTTAAGACAAACATTTTTGAATTTTTCTATTCATGGCAATATTCGACATTAATACCTATAAGGCAAACATTTTAACACTGTTTTCCGACATATCTTATTAAGCTTAACAATCTTTCTCAAGAATTTTCTAACTTTGCAGTATCATGTCGTAGAAATGACTGGCGTTGCCAGATAACAATATGTTTCACGTATGTAAGTTTTCTTTTAATTGGCAAAAAGTGCCAAAGACTGTTTACAAGTGGAATAAGTGATCCAAAAGCGGGAATGAGTCGGTTGAAGACGAGCAACGATCGGGACGTCCTTCGACCTTAAACACAGAAAAAGCTTGCAAATAGTTACAAAAACAATGCGTTTAACTAAGCGATTGAATATTCGAGAGCTTTCCAAGGAACTGCAAATCTCGTATTGTAAATAAGATGCGTGAGTGTGAAATTTGTTCCCAGGCTTTTAACAGACGAATAAAAGGAAAGTCGTGTGTGAGTTTTCATGCAATTTAAGGATCGTCTTGCAGCAGATCTGGACTTCTTGGCCACTACTATAACTGGAAATGAAAGTTGGGTGTATGGATATAACCCTGAGATGGAAATGCAGAGTTTGCAATAAAAAACAAGTGACTTTCCTCGCCCTAATAAGGCACGTCAGTCAAAGTTGAACGTAAAAGTCATGCTGATTGTTTTTCTTTTTTTGATAGTGAGGGTCTAGTGCGATCAGAGTTCGTTCCAGGGGGAACAATTGTATACTCCGAATTTTACAAGGGCATACTGTAACGTTTGTTAAATCATGTAAGAAGAAAGAGACCAGGCCCTCTCTTCACGACAACGTGCCGTGCCACACCTTGCTTCTGATACGCCAATTTTTGGCCATAAAAAGAGTTCCTATCTATCCACATTCGCCTTATCCTCCTGATTTAGCATCATGCGACTTCTAGATCTTCCCAAAGATAAAACCGTCCTAAAAGGAAAACTTTTTGACACCATTCCCGATATTGAGCAGCTGGTGGCTATTCCTAAAGAAGCCTTCCAGAAATTCTTCGAATCATGGAATCAACGTTGGGATAAGTACATTGCTAGCCAAGCAGAGTACTTCGAAGGAGATTAACTTTAATTTGATGTAAACCTATTACTTTGTTTGTAATAAAATTCATTCATCGCATTTTTTGATCACAGCTCGTATTCGTGGATAAGTGTATAGTGTACTGAATGTACTTATTGCGGGAACGCCATATCGACTATCTTCTACCCTCAACGTGGTTATTTAGAATTGATGGTTTAAGTGTCAAAAATAAAAAACCGTTAGAAATTAGGTTTTTTAACACGATCATTGCAAATAAATGGGATTTCCAGGTGTGCTGTAATATTCCGAACCACAAAGCATGCCACCTCAAGCATCTGCCTACCGAGAACTTGAAATAAGACGGCAAATTCTGACTATAAATTGGCGACACTGTTATAAATACTTAGTTTTACAATTTGCCAAATTTTAAAGTAAACTTTAGTGTGAGCGCTTAAAAATACTAAGATCATTGCTGGAACTTTTAAAAATAAAACCGTTTGTAACAAACTTTATCTATTTGCGTATCAAAATGAGCTCATTTTGTAATCCATTTGAGTTTTATAATGGACTTCTTTTTAACGCGGACTATATTATATTAAAAGATTGATAAGATTAACAACTAACCTTATTAAACGTCAACATTAAATAAAAAAATGACAAAACTTTCATATTCAAATGTCGAAACGTCAATGTCACCAACTATCACAAAATTCCCAAAATCAACTGCAAGTGAGTGTTGTCAAATAGAAACAGTTTGCTTTTATGTTCTAGCAAAGGAATAATAGCGAACAAGGCGCCCATCCGAACCCCTCAAGATGAAGAATGAGTAGTGTCACCTCCAGTACCGGCAAGCTGATGTGGTCGACTGAAGTTCCTCAACTTCCTGCTAGCCGAAGCAATGAACCTAGATAAGGCTGTTCAAGTTCAGAAATTCTCGAGATTTTAAAATAAACTAAAAATAAATGAATTTTAGTTTATTTTTGTTCTGCAGGAGTGTTTAATATATTGATTAGATCTATGACAATTTGCAATAGACATATTTAAGCCCGTAGAATATTTGAGCGTATCAACCTAAATATACCGCTGTATTTATTTGATTTTGAACTAATTTTAACCTCGACTTCAAGAACATTGGATTTTGGCTGCAATAAGAAGATCGCACTCTTTTGATTTCAGCACGATTATATAAAATCTGTTGGCATAATGAAATCATAAGGTAGTTTCACGTTATCTTAATTTATATCTTTCTGTTTCACAATTTATTTGCATAATATTCATATAAAAGAGGCTACAAGAGGCATCCGTCAGGGCAGTATCTGTGCAATAGCAAGTACCTTGCTAACGGCTTGACCTAGAGTAGGTGTATTATGCATGATCCTACTGAAAAGTGAGAACGACTCTAAAGTTACAATTGGTTCAGGTATGGAAACTGTGGGCGCATTTCTTTTGGGAGGCATCTTGGATGGCAAGTGACATTTTCAATCGGGGCTACGTCGTAAATTTTTACAGAAATAAATACTAATTATTTAAAGAAGAAATTCAACTTTGACGTGAAACGAGGTCGGTGACATGATGACATGTGCATCAAAGATATATTATGGAGATCTGAGTTCAATTCCTGGTTGAGCCAATTTTTCTGATAATAATGCATATCTCATTTTTGAAAAATCTGATGTGAGACAACACACGACTTTCTCTTATTTCATGCAAACAATGTCCATAAATAATGAAAATGTTATTTACGTCCAATTTGAGAACGATAATTGTAATGGGCCCCCATCCAAATTACTGAACGCGTAAAACCCTGCTTAGCTACCGATATTTTCTCTGATAATTCGCTTCAGCGTATTTTTTCACAGAAACCGTTAAGTTCACGTAAAAGGGCATCAAAGACATAAGAACCGTAGTAAGTTTAAATAATAAAGATTATTGCCGTTTTCGAGAAAATGCAAAAAACTTAAAAATAGAGAGAATAAAATAGAACTTCTGGTTTTTCGATTGCGCATGTGCAAAAGATAGGAAACAAATATGAAATATCATTTCTATATGATGCTTAGGTTTTGAGATATGTTGTTCACGATTACTGTTTTAGGTACTTCCGGTTAACCGGTTTTCGAAAATTTGTTATAGGAACTGCTTAGTTCATATAAAACGGAATAAGTAGCTAAGAAATATACTACGTTTAAAACAATCATTAAATGTGATTTGAAGAAAATCGTAAAAAACGAAAATTAGGAAAAAATCTAAAAATGACAGAAATAAAGTGGTACTTCCCGTTTTTAGATTTTTAACCAAATTCTTGATTTTGTATTCAAAAATAGCTATGACCTGAAATATAAATTTTCATTTAGCTAAGACCTTTAGTTATATAGTTATTTTATTCAGAGTTAACGGTAAAAGGAGTTCCGGTTACTCAATTTCCGGAACATTTTCTGAAAAATGGCGTAAAGTATATAAAGGGAAATTAAGTGATTAAGAAATATATGCAGTTTAAAAACGATAGTTAGAGCCAATTTCAAGGAAATCGCGAAAAACCTAAAATTTTAGTCAAATTATTGCTGTCGCGTCCCCGAATGGATACAAACTTAAATACAAAATTTTGCTTATCTACGACTTTTCGTTTTCGAGATATGTTCACACATACACACGCATACGTACACTTGAACGCACTTGTACACACATACACACACATAGATACACACACACACACACACACACACACACACACACACACACACACACACACACACACACACACAAACACACACTGATTGTCATACTCAGGGAACCCGAAAACGTGTATTTTCACTAAAATTTCATTATCGAAAATTTTGGGCGAAAACAGTACTGTCGTTTTGCCTATATCAGGTCTATCTCAGAGAAAACGGAACTTTAAAAAAAACATAAGCTTATTATTTTGGAAAAATTCATTTATTTTATTCAACGTAGTCTCCTTCGACGTCAATGCAACGTTTTGCACGGTCAATTAACGTGTCGAATGTTTAAGTTCATCTTTAGACATGTCTTTCAAGATCGCTGTTGACACCTTGTGAATAGTTTCAATATCAGCATAACGCTGTCCTTTCATCAGTAAATATAACTTATAGAATATATAGTAGTCACAGGAGGCCAAATTAGGTGAATATGGTGAATTGTTGATGGTTAAAATACCATTTTTAGTTAAAAAATCAGTGACAAGCGGCGAGCGATGAGATGATTCTTATCATATAACAAACACCAGCTTCCATTTTCACGATATTGAGGGCGCACACGCCGAATACACGACAAAAGTTGCTTTATAACACTAAGATAATACACAATATTGACTGTTTTGCCAGTTCGTACAAACTCTTTGTGCACTATGCCTTACGAATAATAAAAACAAGTAAACATTGACTTCTCCAAATGGCTTTTGTTGGTTTGTCTTCGCTTGGGTGATTCTATTCAGAGCTTTGACGCTTAGTGTCGAGAGCATATTGAAAATACCACATCTCATCACCAGTTACAATAGAAAACTTGAAGTTTTCGGCCTTTTTCGACTCTTTAATCAAGACTTTACAATGTTGAATTCGAAGCAATTTTTGATCATCGGTTAGATGGTGTGGTACAAACCATGTACAAATCTTTCTCAGCCCCAAATGCGGTTTCAAAATAGGATTAATGGAATCTTTGGAAATGCTTAATATTCCATTTCCATGTATCACAATGAAGATTTCGGCATATTCGTGATAAATTCACGCAAAAGTTCGATGTTACTTTCAGTAACCACAGATGTTTTTGCACTAGGATGTTCGTCGTCATTTATGTCAGTACAGCTGTGCTTAAATCATCTATACCACTCATGCTCTCTTTTACGTGATAAACAATCCTCATTATCCACTTGTTTCATCAAATTAAACGTTTCAGTGATTTATCGAGTTTAAAACAAAACTTGATATTTGCTCCTTGTTTAAAATTCATTTTTCGACCAACACCGAAAACACACTGTTACTTTATGCACAATTTCTCCGCTTCTAATGATATAATGTCATAAACTTTTGGCATAACCTTACCGAAAGACCTACCTTATCGACACCTATTTTCGTTAATAGATGGCGCCACCAAGAATTACTATTTTAAAACAGTTCTGTTTTCTCTGAGTCAGATCTTGTATTTTATACAGTGTAAGAGAAAGTAAAAATTAATTTAACTTTAAAATAAAACCCCTATAGATACAGGACAGTTTAATATCTTCCATGCGCGTAATATTTTCCTAAAAAATTATTACGGCATTTAAAGAATTTTAAAGATCAATATAAGTTCGCGTCCTTGATTGATTTAGATTTCTGCCCTCTTGTTATCTGGGCAATTCCTGACAGTTGATAAATTGGTAGCACTGATCTATAAACGTGAAGAGAGGGCGGTTTCATACCAGAGTACAGGCCAAGTGCTAAGCCTTTGTTGGCCCAGCCACCTGTTTAGCATATGAGCCACGAAAGATTCCTGTCCATTTGAAAATAAAGATTGCAACTTGCTGATTATTAAAAAACTCCGAGTTTAAGAAGAGTATTGCAAAGAAATAGTTTCTTATTTCCACAGCTGTTGGTTATTTAAATCTGTATTGGAAAGTGCATGGACCGAAGGAGCTCCAGATGCCTAAATGGAGCGAAGTTCCTCGTTACAAAATGTTTCAGGTTTTTAGAACAAAAACGATTTTTTAAAGCGAAGTACAGTATTGCATTGCAAGCTTTAACATTAAATCGATTATATGACAGAATTCTATTTAGCAAATCATTGCCGAGTACAACTTACTAAGGGTATCACAAAATGACCTAAACTGCAGTCCAGGGATCTAGAAAAGTTTGATGAATCTGTTATTTTTATGATTAAAAATAAAAATTATAGTCTAAGTCCACACAGTAGAAGGGTTTATTGATTTTATGGTTATAGCCGTAAGTCATGGAATTGTCACATTCATTACATATTTTGTATGACTAGTACAATTTTAATACTTATTTATTTATTCCACTCCTCGAGATTTATTGTGTCTTTTATTTAAACAAGTAAGTTTATATTCGGTACTGAAGTGACAACTTTACCTAATACAGTGTCTTACAGATTAAATTACTTACAATTAATTTCTAATTAGTTGTTCAAGATTAAAATAATTTTTTTTAAATTTTGAAATGGGTTTGAGGATCATTTTCATCCGTTATAAATATATGAGTATCTTATAGTTGTTTTGTTTGCATAAAAAGTTTTACTTCATTTTTGTGGTAAAATATTTTATGCTCAACTCCTCAATTTTGCATACTTTTCATTTTATTTTATTCAATAGTTTATGAGAGTTGACTGCCGTAGTCTTTCATGCTCATGAAAAACAAAAATACACTGCACTGTATAGAAGAGTTTATTAAAGGAACCCACTTTTAGGTGTGACAATGAAACTACAATTTTTTACATGCAATTACTACAATATATCATCTTAATAAAGACATTATTACGGAATTGAAAACCCATCTTTACAACTAATTTTATGCATAAAATATATAAAAGCTCAATTTTTATTTATAGCTTTAAAATTTTTTTGTTATACATTTAAATAAATACTATTTATTAATACACAAAATTAACGCTACAAATATAAACTATGCAGTGTATATAAGAATAAAGAATTTCAATATTAACTAGGTTAGGTATTAATTAATAAGCAGAATATAAATATAAATAGCCTCTCTTATCCAGAACTGCATTTATATAATAATGGAATGTGCGATTTAATAAGCAAAAAGCTAATAATACTACAAATGAATATTTCAACTCTTAAATAATAATTTAACTAAAACACAGAAATAATATATAAAATATTAAACTCTCGATTGCAACTAGAAATATGACAATCGACATTATTATGGGAAAGGTTTTAAAAGTATATGGGAGTATATTCATCTGTCGCTTAGTTTGACGATTCTACAAAAAAAGTATATTTAAATAAAATTAATACATAAAAATGTTACATTACTAGTTTTAATTTCCTTCTTGAAAGACATCGAGCGGGATTAACCATTATGTGATGTAAATGCACTGCACTCGCAACAGGTACTACAATAATTAATGCTTCCACCGAAACTGCAACTTAGCTATATGGATATCAAATGATAATGAATCTCCACACATGTAACAGGGAATAATAGGCAGCAGTTTCAATATAACTATAACAATTAACCGAACATGTGTGTAAATTGCTTTCCAACAGTCTTAAAGGCGGGCGTCCACGACTAAATGTTCACTAGATTGTGATTAATCTGTATTAACTTCAGAATTCATTGTAAATAATAAAATCTATAAATGCAGATTTCTCATAGCGACATTTTCAAAGCTGAATAATTTCAATTTGCAATTTACGCATCAAAGCACACATTGAGGAATACGTTTCAGTTAAACGTTTTTATTGAATACATAATGCAAAACAATACCGTATATTAATTTACGTTACGTTTCATATTAAAGTACTATAAATAAATTAACCTAATAACAGACTAAATATTAAACAATAACATTTCTTACATAATAACCAAAAGCAATACTTTATTTCACATCATTAGCTTTGAGATTTAAATACAAAAGTTGCAAATAATATATTTTCTTAATTTGGCAATGTAGATGTTATTTTATATGTAGTGATTTCCTTTACAACAATCAAAGCTGTTAAAAACATTCAACGCTAAGCTTCTAAGTTGAACCAGTTTTTAATGGTTATAATCATAACGAAAAGCATAACTGAAACAGGAAACACAATCGATATCACTACACCTGTTCGCAAATAGAAAATAAAAAGCAACACAATGAAATATCTAGAAACTAAATGTAAATGGGAAGCGCACACCTGTAATTGCTTTTTAATTGTTTTTCAGTGGGTTTCCGCATTCAAATATACTCGTATACAGGGCGTCCATAGATTCATTCTCAAGGTGTTTATCTCCGTTGTTACAAAAGACACAGATTTAGTTAAATGGGGCGAAATATACTATTAATACGTTCATAAGATTAAAGTGAATTTAAGAAAAATTCTATTTTTTCACTTCTCATTAGCTTTAATAGCTAGATAATTTTTATTGCGACATCCTACAGGCACTTTTATACTTTCTCTTATCCTATATAAAATATAGAAAAAACTGAAAGTATTGTTTTCATTCAAAATTTTCGATGTGGAAATTTTATGTGTGTACGTATGTGTGCGTGCAAGCGAGCGTGCATATATGCGTGCGTGTGGTGTTCAGTGCAATAACTTTTAAACAAACACAGTTAATTTAAACAGCTAATTCTGTTATACAGGATGTAAGTGAAATAAATCGCAATACGTAGACAGGAAATGCATAATTTTCAAAACATTTGTTGCCATCTTATATACGGCGATGGAGATATCAAGGGAATATTTTGTTGGGGCACTTAAATATGATATTCAGAGCGTAAAATTCAACCTATTTACGCCTCTACATTAGTAATGAAAATAGTATGTTAACATTGATCTAAAGGACCTTAACGACTAATTAAGGAATTTTCTATTGATAATATTGATGATTTTAATTACGGCAATTGCAAAATTTCGCGTTTACATCTTTATTGATATAAAATTAATTTAATGCTCAAAGCCAGTGTCTTTGTGTTTTCAATTTAAAATTGAACTAAAATTGTTTTCACTACTTTTGTAAATATGAAATTTTTATAATGAATTCTTTCAATTGGTTAGCTTTATATTTAGTTTATTCAGAATTTAACATTTTTGTTACTCAACGTCCGTCCAGGTTGATAATAAGATTTGAGATGCATTTTGGTGTAGGCCATTTTTACTTTCTTTTACCTATATGAAATATAGTATAGATAAGGTATTGTTTTCATCCAAAATTTTCGATATCAAAATTTTAATGGAAATATACGTTTTCGGGTTCACTGAATCCGAAAATCATGTTTTTAAAAATTGGTCTGTTTGTGTGTGTGTGCGTGTGTGTGTGTGTGTGTGTGTGTGTGTGTGTGTGTGTGTGTGTGTGTGTGTGTGTGTGAGTGAGTGAGTGTGTGTGTGTGTGTGTGTGTGTGTGTGTGTGTGTG
>JAHWXV010037217.1:0-11000 GCA_024586415.1 Phrixothrix hirtus
TAATTGAATATTACCTGAATTAAATTTATTAAAGGTAAACAATATTATGTTTGAATTAAAATATAGATATTAAGATATTAAATATAATTTTAATGAATAGATATCATAGTAATTTCCATCCAATAAGTTGATGATTAATTACTTAAATAAAAAGAACAATTTAATTTATAGAAGAGAACTTAATAAAAATTAAATTTGTCATTTCTTACTAAATTCGTAAGATAAAGAGACTGAATCTAATTCCCAAATATAGTTAAAACTCTACCATTTTATCCTCAACGGAATTACAATAATTTTAGCTAAAACTAAAACAACTAATAAAAAAGTAACCGAGAAAAAAGATGAGCATTACAAAATAAACTGTTTTTTATTTTGTACATTAATAACCGCACGTCCATCAGAAATCCAGACGTATTAATTTTCATATTTTTTACAACTACTTGTAGTAGTAATAATCTAGGTTTGGTTAGGTCTTCTCGAATAGTTATTCCGCTTCCTTTTAGTAATCTTCTGTTGATAAACACCAAGTTTCTTTTCTGATAGCTTATGAACTTAACTATTATCGGCCTACATTTTTGTCTATTTCTTGTTGTTATCACATCTCCAACGCCAGCATTTCCGATACGGTGTATATAGTTTAGGTTTTCCTTATTAATATTTAAACTTAATTTTCCGTTAAATAAATTTAGTACCTTTACATTTCTTCGGGGATTCAAAAAATTATGATGCAATTTCTCCGACTATATTGTTCCTATTGATCTACTCTATCTTTCAGTTTATCGTTTACCACATCTAATTCCTTGATTTCAGCTTTCAATTTTTTGTTTTCTTTTTGTAAGTTATTCATCAATTTATTTGTTTCTTCAAGTAACACCTTGGATAAGCTATCAACAATACTTTTACAAAATCTTCATTTATCAGGAGTTCTTTTACATGTACAGAAATAACTTTTTGGATACCTTCAATTTGTCCTTTTGTGAACGGCATTTCGTATAATTTTGTTGATATACGCAATAAGCAGAGTTTTATATTTAACTTATACACTGTTTAATAGAATTTTAAATAATTAAATAACTGAATTAACCTTTGACTATTTAAAATTTGCACACGCTGTTTAATATCGACTAGCCATGACGATGGTTCATAACATAATATATCATGACACTCATTATTTATTAATTTTGGGCGCTAGCTGTATGCCACTTTTAGATTAAAATTTATTAAATTAAGATCCTTAACTTGTATTTTGGTCCGAGCTATTACTGCAGTAATAAAATCGGCCCAAGGGCTCTCTTGTTTTATTCTATAAGAAGCTACTGACAATTTCTGTCGATTCGAATTTACATCAATTTTTCAATTTAGAAATCAATTAAAATTATTCCACCTAGAATACAAATAGGTATAGCGAATTTTTACTTTCTTGATGTATTTAATATTTAAGGTTTACAAGAAAATAATAACTATGAAATTAATGTTTGAATATTTTCAAATTACGTATGAATTGATATTTTAATCAATCCTTTATATTTTGTGTTGCAAAATTTTTATAAAAGAAGTTCTTAATAAAGCCATATCTCTGGTGACAATTTTATTTTATTTTATATGCACACATATCCTTTATTTAGATTCAACACTCTAGGTTTATTCCAGAGGTGCTCAACAATTCAATGAGAATTTAATTCTTCGTTCTTGACGATACTACTTCATATATGTCTGTTTATTGAAGTAGTGGCGTATCATTAAGAAAACAGACTGGCGCTCTTATTACTAGTATTAATTAAAATTACTAAAGGAATTTATTGCTTTCGTAAAAGTAAATTTATCTGATGCTTAAGTAAAAAGTTTAACAGGTTACTGGTCAAAGTTAAATACATCAGGAACCACCACAACCTTCACCTCCGGCGTTCCAGTTGGCCGGCAAAGCTTTTTATTTTATTTTTCTTCGTACGCAGATGTAATCAATACTAATTACGCTCCTTGTAATTAACTTATTTTGGGATAGAAATTTTCTAACCGTTCGCTAACGTCGCAGTAGATTTTGGTGCCCAACGTGGGGCTCAAACCCACGACTCTGAGATTAAGAGTCTCATGCTCTACGGTTCCGGTTTAGTCGATCAGTGAAAACCCTAATCTGTTAATCTTTAAATAAATTTGTTGTTTTTATTATTTTGGTTTCCATCATGAATACTAGTGTTGATATCAATCGCTTGTCGTAAGAAGAATTAGAATATGAACATCAAATTCGCGGAATCTATATTGTTCCCACCGTGGAATTAATGTGCAAGACACTACGACCATTGATAAAATTGAGTGCTGACTAGAGTTTTATTTATCCACCGTACCCATTCGAACAAGATTATTTTACAGTGCAAACAAAATTTGGGGAAGTTCAAAAATTACTTCAACAGTTCTCTAATACACACAAGTTTGGCAACTATCTTAAGATCACTACCAAGATTTCCCATTTGATAAGGATAAATCGTAGTCTACCAAAAACTGCTGAATATAATCAAATACGTTTTAGACTTCTACGTAAATTGATATGATGTTCAACTTTCTGGCCCTATTTTTACAGCTGCATCTGACTACTCTGACGACGTACTCACATCTTCACCGGTTAGGAACTATTAGTGTTTTAGTCAAACCTGTCCGTGTACATAAGTGGAATCTCAAGTTTAGTACCCACAGCAGAAAACTTTCAGTCGCATCATTTTTGGAAAAGGTAGACGAATTGTATGCCACTCGGAATATCTCTAAGGAACAATTGTTCACGTCGGCCATTGATTTGTTTGAAGATAAAGCGTTGACATGGTTTTGCTCTCTTCGACATAAATTGAAAAAATTGAGTGATTTAGTCAAAGAACTGGTAGCACAATTCCAACCGTCCGATTTTGACGATAAACTTTAGATTCAAATCAAATCTCGCACTCAAGGCTCTGATGAACAGATGAGTTTTTATGTGGCACCGATGTCAAATCTTTCTCGTCGTTTATCTTCATCGTTGTCGGAAAGCGCGCGATTAAGAATTGTTAGACGGAATATCCTATCTTATTATTAGAATCAATTGGCATTAGTTGACGTTACGTCGGTTGACAAGTTGAAAGACTTATGTCGCAATATTGAGATTACGCGCCCGTCAGTAAATGTATTTTCTCATCCAAAAGCAGCATCCATATAGTTGGCACCTGTACTAGCATAATCAGCTTCGATATCCATTCACTTGTATAAGGCAACTTCAAGTCATCTCAAAAGATGACAACCATTGTATTTCTTCTCAGACCTCCCCGGCTTTTCATGCTCCAAGACGCAATGTAGTACATTGTAATTGTAGACGAGTGGGTCATATCTCGCCTAATTGTATCAAACCCCAAAGGATACATTGTTACGATTGTGGACAATTTAATGTTACGCGTAAAGACTATTCGTCCTGTACGGCCAATAGAACTTCTATATATATATATATATATCAAAAAACGACTATCTAAGTCAAACACTCGAGGATTTGCCTCATCGCTTAATTCATACTCGGGACAACCATTTTCTGATCTTAATGATAATTGCAAGGGATGATGAGATCCGTATTTGAAGGTACCCATCTTCAATAATACGCTGTTTGGTCTTCTCGATTCAGGAACTTCTCGCACAATCTTAGGTGATCCTGGTTGTTAATTGTTCAATACACTTAACCTGGAATTGTCGAAACTGTTGAAGAGGTCACCAAGGTTTTGTATGTATTGGTAATCCTTTCCGTTATACAATCGCTGATACTAGATATTGATTTTTAGAAAGCACTTGGTGGACTTCCTGAAATTCATTGTAACAAATGGATTTTTACAGCAGATAGCCTTCTACGTCCTCTAGCCATGAAATTTCTGTGATTTACGCTAAACCTTTAACTGCTGATCAATCTAAACAACTTGACTTACTCCTGAATAATCAATTCGCTGATACTACAAATTCTTCATCTTTAGGGTGCACATCCCATATCTAACATGAAATTCGTACTTAAGCCGAACCAATCAAACAACGATATTTTCCCATGTCACCTGCCCTTCAGTCACACGTTAACAAAGAGCTAAATGAAATGCTTCGTCTAGGTGTTGTTGAATCGTCGCAAAGCGCATGTTACTCGCGGATCTCAATGGCGAAGAAACGTGATGACAGCTTTGTATTGATTTTCGTAAAGTCAATAACGTCATTGAAAAAGATTCCTATCGTTTAGCCTATATTTCACAAATTTTAGACCGCCTCAGAGACGCCTCTTACCGATCCAGAGATCCAATCCGCATATTAGCAAATTGCATTGAAGGCTAATTCAAAGCCAATATCTGCCTTTATCGTTCTGAACAGAGGCCTGTATCAGTTTACTCGTCTGCCTTTCGGAATACATAACTCGGCCGCTACATTTCAGAAGTTAATTAATCGTGTCCTAGGAGCTGACATAGAACCCTTCTGCTTTTCATATCTCAATGACAAAGTAATTGTCACACCTGCGTTCAAGAAACATATAAAGATATTAACCGAAGTTCTTTCTCGTATATAGTCCGCTGGATTGAAGCTCCGACCTGACAAATATTCATTCTGTCATTCAGAGTTAAAATATCTAGGATAGGTAATGAATAAAAATGATGTTCGAGTAGATCCCAATAAAGTCTGCCATCTTAGCGATTGCTACACCAAATAACGTAAAAGACGATTTATTACAAACTTCTCCTTCGTTGTATCTCCTATTACTGCCTTAACTCGCAAAAATGCTGTGTTCGTGTGGACAGCCGTGTGTGAACAGTTTTTTCGCGCCATTAAGAAACACTTGATTTCTGCGCTCATTATGACATGTCCAGATTTCACTTTACCCTTCGTCATATAAACTGACGCATCTAATTTTGGCCTCGGCCTTGTTTTGTCTCAACTACGTTCCGACGGCGAAAAAGTTGTAGCCTACATTAGTAGACCGTTGTCGAAAGCTGAAAGAAAATACAGTCTCACCAAAAAGGAATGTTTAGCCGTCATCTGAGCCATATAAAAATTTCGATCCTATATGGAAGGCGGAAAATTTACCTTTATAACTGACTACTACTCCCTTGTGATTAAATCGAATTCAAAGTTCAACAGGTCGACAGGCAAGATGGTCTATACACCTACAATAGTACACGTTTGAAATTATACATCATAAAGGTAAAGAAGATATAGTACCTGATGCTCTCTCTCGTTCTACACAATTTACCGAAATATCAAGTTCTCCGCTTGATAACTTTAAATCTATTACTGATAAATGTTATACCGCGTTATGCTAAAAGACATTTACTAATCCGCTCAAGTTCTCCCCTCTACGTCAAAAGACCCTTCTTCTTCTGATGATAACTGGAAAATTATAGCTCCCAAAGATGTTCAAAGCAGAATTAATGCAGAGAACCATGATCATGCTACTACTGGTCATGGCGGCTTATTTAAGATATAACATAGTCCTATTTCAAAGTACTTTTGGCCCAAAATGCTTTCAGACGTAGCACTTTATGTCAAACATTGTCGTGCCTGTCAATTACATAAGGTTGAGCAAAAGTCACCTCTTGGTTTTTTAGCTCTACGTGCCCATCGCTTACGCCGGTGGCAAGTGCTCTGCACCAATTTAGTTGATCCTTTTCCTCGTTCGTCTAAAGGCAACTCATATATATTAGTCGTTTCAGATACGTTTACAAAATTCTTTTTGCTTGCCCCTCTGCGTGGAGCAACAGCTTCATAGGTTACACTAAATGTTTAGAAGATAACGTCTTCTTAGCTTTTGGCACCCCGCAATATGTTATATCCGATAACAGTGTCCAATTTTATAGTCGACAGTTCAAAGACCTTTGTCAACGTTATCGAATTACAGTTCCATACACAGCTAGATACCATCCACAATCTAATCCCACTGAAAGAGTCAACTGTGTCCTTAATACGATGTTAGCGTCGTACGTCAACAATAATCTGCGCGTATGGGGCATACGTTTGCCAAAAATCGGTAGTGCCATAAGATCTTCCAAACATGAAGTGATTTAAGTTATACCATTCTTCGTCCTTTTTGGTAGGAAATTTATTCTGTGTGGTGATTCGTTAGGAAAACCTCCTTCTGACGACGAGATCTTAGAAGATCCGGTCCGTCCTTCTACATTTGATTCCAATGATCACGAAAAATTACGGTCTGACATTGCGACCCGATTAAAAAAGCTTATTCACGCAAAGCAAGTATCTATAATCTCCGCAGACGCCAGATGCAATTTCAAGGTGATGACCTCGTGTTAAGACGTAATAAACAACTTTCTGATGGCGCTTCATTTTTCTCCGGCAAACTTATTCCTAAGTTCACAGGGCCATTCACGATTACTAGACAAGTTTCTCGTATCACCTACGAATTTCTTAATTCAAACAAGAAGTCCGACGGCATCTGGTACATTTCAGATTTGAAACTGTACTACTCCTCTGAAAAACTTTCTTCCGATCAAAAACCACTAATTTATACTCTATCATTTTTTTCTTCTCTTTGTTTCTTTGTAAATATACTTCTTGTATTAAGTAGATTTGAGCTATAGCTTGTAAATAATATCCCGTTATAGTTATAGTTCACCTTTTTGTTTAGTCTCGTCGTTGTTTGGTTAAAAGACACTGTTTTATCATCTAACATACACAAGTCACCTACCTCACTTCTCGTGTATTGATTTTTCCATCTATGATAAAGGTAAAGTTGTGAATGTTAGGCTTACTTTCAGCTTCAAATTTGTTTTGGTTAAATATTCTACAGCTTTAATTAACCCGTTAGTATGTAGTGAAGTAGTGAGCGAGCTAGTCAAGTTTCTTTTTTGCTTAAGTGACAGGACTATCTAGTGAAGTCGATTCATTCTCCTGTTTGGCAACGCCAGGTACACCATTTCGAATGTCGTGATCTCTGGTCACATCGACTTGGGATTATTGGGTCCGTGTTCATGTTCTCTTCCGGTTTATTTTATACGCCCTTTAACTACAGTAGGCTAGGTATCCATGATAATAGCTAGACACTCTTTGAGATCTTGTTTCGTAAGTTATGGTTTTATCGAATATCGTAGCTAGATGTTTTTATTTACGCTCAAGAAATAGTGTGGTACTTTTTTCTCTCTTTTGAGTCACAACCTTGGCGAAAACCAGTTGTCCCACGCCGCCTGTTGATTATATCTTGTTATTCATCTCAAGTGTGATGTCCTGTTAGAATTAGTTATCGCTAAAATTGATTGTTGTAGAGCCCAGTAATAATAGTATTCACAATTATTATTGTCCTCTTGACGTTAGATTATTTAGTATCATAGTAGTAAGTTATAATAGTTTTCTTTAGGTTCAGGTTCATTTAATGTATCGTAGCACTCATATATCACTGATTTAACCCTCTCGAGCTCATCAGTACGAGGTTGCTGGACATGCTGAATGAAAATACAAGTTCCTTATAAACACATATCAGATGCATTGCATTGCAATGTAAACTGACAGAGCCATCTACAGGTTTAAATATAAGTAATTCATATAATAAAAAATGTACTAAAACTAGTGGTATACGAGACTTGCGACGTGTTGAACGATAATACAAGCTTTTATTCGTTTACCTACCTTGTTAGATTATACAAAATTGTGTGGTGAGAAGTTCTGCAATTGCTCATCTATTTTTACTTTGATGACTGTTTTATGGCTATTCACTAGTCTTGAATTTTTTAAAGTTAACACCATTCGTAGGAGAAAATTTTGATTTTTCTTTATTGAAATTACTCCTAGATGGTTTTGCCAGTTTATATTTTATTAAATAATGGAAGAAGTTGACGATATCTTAATTTTTGAAGAAACACAAGTTGCAAATAATGTGGAGAGGACTCCGTATAATAAGTACTAATAGCCTTGTACATACATGCCATCGATTTTGTGAGAAAGTTTAGGATATCGAAAGAATCTATTAGAGAAGTTCTTATATTAATAGTCAACTATTTGCAACCGCTAACCTATATGTACATATTATTATGTATTTGAATATAATCTAAAGTAATGTGCATAATTGACAAGTACCATACTTAATATTCCAAAAATAATCATTTACCACCTTTACAACAATGCAATTTTTATATATCGGCAGAAGATTTTTCAGGAATATACAAAAGTACAGCTGCAAAAATAATTCAGAAAACCACGTCTGCTGTATTGCAATTGAGATCACAATTTGTTCTATTTCCAAGAACTGATAACGAAAAAATGTGGTGTGGGACAACACACCAACTTTCTCTTACATACATAAATATACAAAAATGCAAATATTCACAAATAATTAAAATATTATTTACGTTTATTTTGGGAACGCTAATTTATCCACGTTACCGGACACGTAAAACTCTGCTTAACTCCAGAGATTTTCTCTGTTAATTAGCTTCAACGCATTTTTTCAGAAAAGCCTCTAAGTTCACGTAAAAGAATGTCGAGGATTTAAGAAGCGTAGCAAGTTTCAAAAAATTGCTAAAAACGTTTTCGAGAAAATCGCAAAAAACTTAAAAATCGCAAGAATAAAGTGGCATTTCCGGTCATTTGATTTTAACTAAATTCCTGCTGCCTCATGTACAGAAAATATAAAACATAAATATAGTTTTTGATTTTCATATAATATTACTTTTTGAGATATGTTGTTCACAACTAATACTCCAAGTACTTCCGGTTACTCGATTTTCAAAAAATGTTTAGGAAAACTCTTTGGTTAGTATAAAACCAAATTAAGTAGCTAAGAAGTATACCAAGTTTAAAAAAAATCGTTACAGCCGATTTCAAGAAAACCGAGAAAAAAGAATTCGGAGAATATCTAAAAATGACAGAAACTTTCGGTTATTAAATTTTAACCAAATTTTTTATTTTGCAAAAAAATGCGATTATGACCCCAAAAATAAATTTGCCTTTAGTTAGGGCTATTAGTTTCATAGTTATCGTATTCAGAGTTAATAGTCAAAAGTACTTCAAGTTATTCGATTTGCAGAAAATTTTCTGAATAATCGCCTAGATTATATGAAATGGCCTTAAATGTTTAAGAAATGCAATAGATTTTAAAAAAATCGTTAAAGCCGATTTCGAGAAAGTCACGAAAAACGAAAAATTTGGAAAATATCTAAAAATGACAGAAATAAGGTGGTGCTTCCGGTTATTCAATTTTAAACAAATTCTTGATTTAACACACTAAGGCGATTGCGACCTTAAATGTAAATTTTCATTTAGTTAGGGTTTTTAGTTTCATAGTTATTTTATTCAGACTTAACGGCCAAAGTACTTTCGGTACTCGACTTACGGAAAATTTTATGAAAACCCGCCTAGATTATATGAAAGGGCATTACATTTCTAAGAAATATAGTAATTTTAAAAAAAATTGTTATAGCCGATTTCGAAAAAATCTCATAAAACCAAAAATGACAAGAGTAAAGTGGCACTTCCGGTTTTCCAATTTTAGTGAAATTTTGGTTTTTGAGTTATCGTGTTCACAAACACACACACACACACACACACACACACACACACACACACGCGCACGCACGCACGCACGCACGCACGCACGCACGCACGCAGCACGCAAGCACGCACGCATTCATGCACGCACGCACCCACGCGCGCGCGCACGCACGCACGGACACAAACACAAATAGAAACACAAACACACACACACACACACAGAGAGACAGAGAGACACACACACACACACAGAGAGACAGAGAGACACACACAGCCAATTTTCAAAAACATGATTTTCGTACTCAGGGAACCCGAAAACGTGTATTTCCAATAATATTTTGACATCGAAAATTTTGGTTCAAAATAATACTTTCTCTTTTATCTATATTTCATATGGGGCAAGAGAAAGTAAAAAGGAACATAAAAAAGGTTCGAAAACATTGCCTGTTTCCAAGAATTCTGGGAACCGTTCATTGTACTAATATTTGTATGCAGTCAGTCACCTGGTGTTTTATAGAATGCTAATTTGTCCCTGTACATATTATGATTTTCTTAAATATTATTTTGTAGGAGGATACAGTAAGTAATTAAAATTCTAGGTCTCTTCTAATTACTTCTAAAATAGCACTCATTTTTGCAGTGACGGTTATATCGCCTTTAATTTCCATTTAATTACACACCTAAATCAAGGTTAGAATTCACATTTCAATAACTTTCCAGGTTTCCTAAATTTACGTCCATGTTCAGCAACGCCTGTCCTAAAGCTAACCGCACAATAGTTTTCGATCTGAAAGACATAATGGTGCTATTTTTAATTATAATAGCTTACAAAGACTACACCCACAAACTTGGTAATTTCGGACTTAATACATTTTTATTGTCAATTTCGACCTTACATTTGAAAATATGATTTTTTTAAACTTGAATTTATTTCTCTCTAAACCAATTGCAGTTTTCATACGATTTATAAGGATAACTGTGTATTGGTAGCGTTTTACTCATTTTTGCCTTCTGGTGGAATTAATACAGTTCTGCCGTGACACAAATATGTATGGAAAAGTAAGTAACATCAGTAGCTTTAAACTAAATTTAAAATGTGTATGAGAAAGTTGCATGTTGTCGCACATCAGATTTTTTTACCCTTGCTCTTAATTGGCATTGTTAGTACGTTACTAATGTTATTGTTTACAACTACTTACTATGTAGAAATTATAAGAATCTAAACTATTAAAACTAAACCCTCTATACAACCTTATACTTAAAATATTAAAATGAAATTATACTACAACTATAAAAACGAATAAAGCCCGGTTTATACTATCAGGTCAGACACGGAACGGTAGCGGTGCTCTTTCGTTCAGATAAACTTTATCATAAAGATTCATATGGAATTAGTTATATGTATATAACGTGACGTTTTCGTTCAAACATGAATAAATACAGTCGTAATCACGAAAGAATAAGGCTCGTCAGAAAATGACATTCATATGAAGTAAGATTTCAAATATGAGTCAATTCAGGTACTAGTTTCT
>JAHWXV010037221.1:0-10777 GCA_024586415.1 Phrixothrix hirtus
GGGGGGGGGGGGGTGTTCTTGGTAGCCAGATATGTTTAGAAACGAACCTGCGTTTTTCAATCGTTGAAGTTAAGTACTGTTTACGTTTGAAAATCAGGGTTTTCAAAAGTTACATTTAAAAATAGAATTTATAATGATAAAGAAATGCTTATCTATAAATGTTGGTATTGACAGAATATGGGTATTTTACAATTATATTAATGTTTACCTATATACAGAGTGTTCCTAAATTATAAATAAAGGTCTTCATACTTTTAAACGCGTTTACAGGGTATAGCAACGTATATATCTGCGCAAGCGGTTCTAGTTATCTATAAAAAAACCAAAAATAAATGTAGCACTGGGTATGCTCCCTACAACCTAGATATGTTTCCATAAATTTACCCCTAAAATTTCGAGCCCAATTGAAAAGTTGTTAAAAGTAAGAAATGAATAAGATACCTGCTCTCTGGTTCCCTCATTTACCATCGATAACTATTCACAAGTTTCCTTAGTTTCCCAAAACCCAGTTCATGGTACTTTTGTAAAAGTTCTAGTGTGTAGAGTTTTTATTACCAATTGTTTTTTGACTAAAACAAATTCTAAGTATACACTAGTGGGTATTTATCGACATACTGGTTTCGCATAATGAGCAAAATAAGTGGAAACTTCTCCATGTATGTGAAATTAATTTTGCAATGATTTTCAAATCCTTTGAAGTTGATCTATCTTAAGTTATCAGACATAGTTTTAGATTCATTCATACAGGTGGCTTTGAAATAGTGCGACAAACTTTAGTCATAAACGCAGGTGTAGTTCTCAATCAAGAAAAAGATATCCTTTATGAAAATCACCCGGTGTTTAAAAAACCCATTAAAGAATGATAACTACTGGTCAACACTAAATTTGCCGCCGAACATTTTTTGGGTGTGCTGAACCTAAATATACCCTCACATTTGCTCAATTAGGTCGTTTTTAGAAAATACGACAAAAGATCATATTTTTAAGATGAGGCTAATTTAAGTTTTATAGGTACCCATATATGTAGTACTGCTACTCAGCAAAGAAAGAAGACACGAATGAAAAAAGACATTTATTTTACAATAAATACTTACAAAAATTATTATGAAATCTATCTATCATAAACCTTGACCTAACCAGAATCGCAGCAAAACGTTGTTATTCGGTGTCACCTAAAAACTTCCTTTTATATGATTTTCTTGCAAAAGACTCCAGCAGTAATCGGCCATCATGTGAGTGTCTCATCTGCCCTGATATCTCTCTTCCGTAACTTTTATATGCTGGTGGAAACGTTCCCTCTGTTCGTTACTAAGGTTACGAAGATTTTCTGGGAAACAGTTTAAGTGGCTATGGAGTTAATGAATCTTAATGCTCATATGACAGCCGCGTTTATTAAAATTGTTGAGCATGTCTTCCACTATATCCTAATAATTTTTCGATTGATTGTTTCCAAAAAAATTTTGCACACATTTAACAAAAGATTACCATGCATTAGGATCAATTTCAGTCATCGATTCTGTAAAACGCGAATCTATTATAAGTTGCTTTATCAGAGGTTCATTAAATATTCCGATTTTCAATTTTTCGCTGCTAAGTGCATGGAATTTACTGTACAAGTATTCAAAACAAGGACCATTCTGATCTAAAGCCTTTACAAATTGTTTCATAATTCCTAGTTTAATATGCAAGGGAGAAAATGCGGTTTTCTCTCGTTCGATCAACGCTTTGTCAATTACGTTAGCTTGTCCTTGAATTAGAGCATCTCTAGAGGGCCAGTTTCTTCTAATCCAATGTTGCTTCTTAGCCCTGCTGCCCTAAAGGTACATCAAACACATTGCTGTCCAAGAAGAAAGTGCTCCATTTTCAAATCAACACTGATATTCGTCATACTTGATATTTTTAGCATCAGCGATATTGTTTTATATCCCTCTTTCATTTTTGTCGAATGATCAATCAGCATACTTCCATATTTATTACCATTATGTAGAAGAACGCGCTTTAAACTGCGTTTGGAGCTGTCAATAAAAAGACGCCAATCACCTGGTGTGTACTCTGGTATACCCATTTTTCTAACAGTCCTTTAATATCGTCTCTAAAAACCAGGTTATCTTCCTAAGAGAAAAATGGCAAAATATCTTTCCTCTATTGTGGTAGTATGTAATTGTGGTGCTTGGATAAAGAAGATTCTCTGCATTTAGTCTGGAGACAAGCAACTCCTTTGGAAGGTTCAAATCTCTAATAAGGTCATTTAGGTCTTTCTGAGTAAAGCGCTTGGGGTGTGCCGAATCCCCTACAAAATCACTATCGCCTCCCTCAAATCTATTACTCTGAAGTTCGTCAGAGGAAGATTTGACATCATCCTCTGGAAATATAGGTAGGCTGTTAAATATTGGAATATGTATTTGCTTAGAATGCTGAATAGGTCTTCTTGCCGAATAGGTTAGGATATGTCCGATTGTGTCGATTGTTACGATTAATGACCTTCACATTCACACGACAAAAATAGCAATCGTCAAAATGACTTTTTGGTTGCTTCCGTATCATTGGAACACTAAACTTTAAACGTTTTCTTTAGATGTTATTAGAAGGCCACTAGTGTTGGAATTTGTGAAGTTTCATGAAAATATACTGCAGTTATAATTATATATTATACAGAATTATAACAAAGTTTGCACTTTCGATGAATATGTTGTATCTCGAAAACTAGAGCTGATGTGAATGAAAGAAATATATTTTTGGAATCAGCGCTTTCAAAATAACCAAAATCAGTTACTTCTTCCTTGCCCTAAGACAATTTTTTTATTGAGCTACAATGTAGCTGTAAAACAACGGATTCGCAATAAAAATATAATGGAACATTATACCCTCCCTCCACTTTAATTATGAGTTATTATAGAATTATTTGTCTAGATTAATATGTACACAATCGATGATTTTCATATTACAATTAGTTGCATTTAGGTATTTATTACATGCTTTTATTCAACTCACTCTGTCCGTTAAGGTCAAATCATGTAATCGATTTTTCGCTCACTTCCCGATGTCCAATTAAGCTGAAATTTTGCATATTCATCTATCTTCGATGACAATACATGAGTCAATTACAAAAATATAAATTAATATATTTTAATTAATGCTTTTGTGCTTTTATTTAGCTTACTCTGTCCGTATGTGTCAAATTTTTTAATCGATTTTTCGCCCTTTTCCCGATGTCCAATTGAGCGGAAACTTTGCATAGTCTATATAAATCAATCACAAAAATATAAATTAGATAATTTCAATTCATGCCTTTTTGCCTTTTATTTAACTCACTCGGTCCGTACGCATCATATCTTGTAGTCAATTTTTTTGCCCGCCTTCCAATGTTCAATTGAGTTGAAATTTTGCATAGTCATTTACCTTGGATAACAATAGATGAATCAAACATAAAAAACAAAGAAATTAATTTCAATTAATGATTTTGTTGTTTTTCATTTAACTCGCTCTGCCCGTGTGGGTCAAACGTTTTAATCGATTTTTCGTAAACTTATCGATATTCAATTGAGCTCAAATCTTGCCAGTACTCTATATTCAATGATAATTCATAAATGATTATTAAAAAAGCGCACATTACTTTATAAATGCTTTTATTTAAATCGCTCTGTTTGTATGAGTCAAATATTTTAATAGGTTTTCAAATATTTTCGAAGTTTAAAAAAAATTAAATAGCTCAATTGATAAGATATTTGATTTGAAGAATTTATTGAGTTTGAGAGTTCTATTCCTTTGAGAATAAACAAATTCTTTTTACTTTCTCTTACCCTATATGAAATATAAGTAAAAGAGAACGTATTGTTTTCGGGTTCCCTGAGTACGAAACATGTTTTTGAAAATTGGTTTGTGTGTGTGTGCGTGCGTGTGTGTGTGTGTGTGTGTGTGTGTGTGTGTCTGTGCGCGCGCGCGCGTGTATGCGTGTGTGCGTGTGTGCGTGTGTGCGTGCGGGCAAGCGCTTGTTCGCGCGTGCGTACACTTGCGTGGGCGTGCGTGCGTATTTAAGTACGTGCGCGTGCGAGTGGGTGTGCGTATGCATGTACGTGTGCGTGTGAGCGTACGTGTACGTGTGCGCGTGAGTGTGGCGTGCGCGTGGGCGTACGCGTGCGGGTGCATGTGCGTTTGCGCGAGAGCGCGCGCGCGCGTGTGTGTGTATGTATGTGTGTGCCTGTGAACACGATAACTCAAAAACCTTAAACCCTAGAATAACAAAATTTTATATTTGAGTTTTTATCCATCATCGCACGCGACCGCAATAATTTCACTAAAATCTAAAAACCGTAAGTGGCACTTTACTCTAGTCATTTTTTGGTATTTTGAGATTTTTCGAAATCCGCTATAGCCATTTTTTTAAAATTACTATATTTCTTAGAAATGTTATGCCTTTTCATATAATATAGGCGGTTTTTCACACAATTTTCTGTAGGTCAAGTAACCAGAAGTACTATCGCCGTTAAATCTGAATAAAATAATTATGAAATTAAAAACTGTAGCAAAATGAAAATTTATATTTAAGGTCACTTTTGTATGCTAAATCAAGAATTTGGTTAATATCAAATAACCGGAAGTACCACCTTATTTCTGTCATTTTTATATATTTTCCGAATTTTTCGTTTGTCGGGATTTTCTCGAAATCGGCTATAATGATTTTTTTAAATTAATTGTGCTTCTTAAGTATTCAAGGCCCTTTCATATAATCTAGGCGGTTACTCATAAAATTTTCTATAAATCGAGTAACCGTAAGTATTTTCACTGTTAACTCTGAATACAATGTTGGTTTCCCGGGTTAGCGGTGTGAGTAATTAAAAATAAATTACTGTATTTGCGTGTTAAAACTTACGCATGCAAAGGTTTTAGGGTGATCGGCAATCAAACTGTCTCAATTTGGTATTGATTTTAAGCCGGAGGGATTAAGTCCCTTAGTTCGGACAATTGAATGTACTGTGCCAATAGATTATTACCTGAAATGAGCTCAGTATGCTTTACTTTATTTATTTACTTTTAAATATGTGGGTCTCACCAAAACTTTTATTTAATTTACGACATGTAACCTGATAAGTAACAAGGTTTAAATTTCATACATTTATTTATCTTCAAATTCAAAACACATAAATTTTAAAAAAATGCAAATAAATTCTTACATCTACAAAACAGAACTACAACTTTACTACAAGTACAGTTATATAAACAAATTTCAATAACCTATTAGACTAGATCCCTTTAAATATTTAAATTTGCCCAAGTGGTATTTGTTAGACCTTTTCTAAAAGTATCTAGCTGCAGGTACAAATTTTGCTATGAATAAAATTTACAATAATTTTAACTTTAAAATATAAAACGGCGTTAAGATTTATATAAAAAAAACTTCCTTTTAAAAAAATTTGTTTAGTTTTAAAACTTCAAAGGATTTTTACTTACGCTGTAATATTTTGATTGTTGCTATTATGATAAGTTTGGATGATCATTTATCTTCTGTCAGTTTATTTCCATTCTAACAGAATTGGACTTTTACGATTTTGTTTCCATGCCAATTTATATACTGGTCGGTAAACTTAGATCTTCTACCTTTTTCGAGTGAAGCGCTTTGTTGTACGAAAACTCCCACTTTATAAAATAATATTAAAGTTTATAAATTTGCTGACGATGACCCGAACACTTTAATGTGCTGCTGTTATCGATCAGAGGTGTTATAATTTTCAAACACTTAGATATTTACGCGAGCAGTGATCTATTGGGATTTTACATGTTAACCATCAAATAATCTACTTGCGAGTTTGTCCGCGAGTTGCTTCAATTCATCACTCCGGCAACGTAAGTAACATGATTTTCTTTTGTAACTTACGGCTTTTATAACTTTTTTAAAATTCCCTTCCTGCTCTGGATTAACCAACGAAAATCTCTTAAAATTAAAAAAAAACGGCGTGCGTGCCTTTTTGAAAACCGTGTGAAGTTCAGTTAGATATTTACGTCCTTTTCGTAACGTTCTGAAGTTTTACAGTTTTGGTTAATGAAGTATATGACACCCTAGTTTTCTGAAGATTTCTTGCTTTATGGGTTTACTGTTTGCAAGAGCTTTAGGTGTTAAATAACAATTTGAAATTTGTCCCTTTGATTTTTAAATTCTTTGTACTTTGAATTATATACCCAAACCCCTGTTTTTTTTTATAACAGTGCTCTTTTTACATTTCACAAAATTGTTATTTTATGGCCAGAGACCTACTACGGTTTTAACTTAGAAATACAGTTAGGTAATTTCTACTTAAAGTAACATCTTAGAAATTTCAAACAAGTGATAGCTTATTTCAATTTTCTAATGTGTGAACTGAGTAATTTTTATACATGTTAATTACGAGGGTCTAACAACGATAACTATGAAACTAATAACCCTAACTAAATGAAAATTTATATTTGGTGTCACAATAACCTTTTCTGCAAAATCAAAAATTTGGTTAAAATCAAATAATCGGAATTACTACTTTATTTCTGTCATTTTTAGATATTTTTCAAATTCTTCATTTTCGCAGTTTTCTTGAAATCGGCTTTACCGATTTTTTTTAACCTTAGTATATTTCTTAGATACTTAGTTTAGTTTTATATTAAGCAAGGAGTTTCGTTAATAAATCTTTGAAAATCGAGTAACCGGAAGTACTTGTAGTGTAGTTGTGAACAAGGTATCTCAAAAAGTAATCATTACATGAAAATCAAAAACTATATTTGTTTTATATCTTCTGTACATAAGACAGCAAGAATTTAGTTAAAATCGAATGACCGGAAGTGAGACTTTATTCTTGCGATTTTTAAGTTTTTGAGGTTTCCTCGAAAACATTTTTGACAATTGTTTTGAAACTTGCTACAGTTCTTATGCCCTTGACATTCTTTTACGTGAACTTAGAAGTTTTCCTGAAAAAATACGTTTAAGCAAGTTATCCGAGGAAATCTCTGGAGTTAAGCAGGGTTTTACATGTCCAGTAACTTGGATGGCTAGCCGTTACAATTGTCGTTCCCAAAATAAACGTAAATAATAGTTTAATTAATTGTGAATATTTGCTTATTTGTATATCTATGTACGTAAAAGAAAGTCCTGTGTTATCCCACGCCAGATATTTTAATAAACTTTTTAATACTTTGAATAATGATTTTTCGCGTTTTCATTACAGTAAGTGGTTGACAAATATCGCACGAAGTTAATTTCGTTAACTAATAGATATTTTTACCTATTTAGTTAGGTTAAAAATCTTTTGGCGAGAAGCCTTAGAATTGTTCATATTACAGTTTCATAACTTTTCACTTGCGCCGAATTAATTTTTAAAATTTGTGCCATTTTTAAGAGCAATCTTTTCTTTATTTTATTTATTATCAATATGAATCCAAAATTTTAAGTAATTTATGTAAAATGAAGCAAACATGTTTTCCCATTTACAAAAGAAAACCAGTCAAATTTCTACGTGTTTAAAAATTGATTACAACATTTTCTAATGTAAAATAAAAATAAATAAAAAAAAATATTTTAAAAACATGCTTTTATTTTGAAATGGTCCAAAAACGATAATATAATTTTTTCTGTTACCCGGGAACAGAAATAGAAGTCATTAAACTTAAGTAATCTACGTAGAACATCAGACATGGAATTTGCTTGGTTTAGAAACCGCAATTCAGGCGTACATAGTTCAACTATGTTATTGTTTCCTGACTTGTAAAATATCAATTAATATTAGAATAAAATTCGATCATAGATCTTAGTACAATCAACATCGTTTGTAAGAGAAAAACTAAATTAAAGAATTATGTAGACACAAAATATAGTAAGTGTATATAATAAACAATTATTAGCATACGTCGAACTTAATAGCAAATCAAACCCTAGTATAAATGCAACCAGGATATGGTGATCGTGAGAAATTAATTAAAAATCACCGCAACATGGCTACTCAAAGCAATAAATAACAAATTAGTAAAAATGATGGAAAACGGCGATAAAGTACTAAAAACGGTCAAAAATTATGGAAAATCATGTTAAACCGTAAAACGTTAAATAAAGCAAAATGGGCAAATCACAATCAAAAAATTTTAACGATATGGGAGTGGTTAACAACACGATTTTAGAAACAGAAAAAGATAATAACACCGTAATATTTCTTCTAGGTATACTACAAATAATAAGGTTATCAATAGAAGTAGCCAGGGCATATAATAAGAGCTTGAAGAAGAAGTATGTCAACCGAGCAACGTCGGAAAACCCATTAATACTGTGTAATATCCCAGCACTCCAAACCGAAAAAAAAACAAATAATCCAGACAAATGGAAATTATATGCGATTAGATCTTGACGAATATACTTTTGAAGTAGTCAAAGGAACAGACAATGTAGGGGCAGATCCACTATCACGAATTTCAAGCAACGAGTTAAAAGAAAATGTAACAGTCGTACAAATAATGACACGATCACGCACAAGAAAGGCAACAAATTCTGAAGCGCAAGCCATAAAAAGTGGAATACCACCACCAAACAGGAGTGACGAAAAAATTTTTCAAGTAGTGAACAATTCAGAAGTATATGATGTTCCATTTTTAAAATTCAATATACAACAAGATGAAGTAACAGTAACAATACCTTTGAATGATAGCCAAAGAAAAGCGTGCAAAAACAATCCGGCTAGTGATACTTGCGGCTCAGGTTTCAAGGGATCCCCACAACGAGTGATTAATTGTTTTTCGAAAACGACGCAAATTAAAAATAATAAATTTATAGGCGCTATCAAGATAATATTAAAGGAACTGTATACATTAGCGTATAAGTTTAGAATTCCTATTTTTCAGATGAAAAATGAACATATAATTTTCGAGCTCGTAGAGTTTTAAAATATGCTAATATTGCAATATGTAATCCAATTGTAGTAATACGAGATAACGAAAAGAAACAGGAAATTTTTAAAGAATTCCACAATAACCTCATAATAGGAGAACATCCAGGCATAAAAAGAATGTTATCTAAAATTCAAAGATATTACAAATGGAATGATATGAAAAAAGATGTTCTAAACTACATTAAGAATTGTGAAAAATGTAAGCACAACAAACCAATTGCCAGTAATTTAGAAAAACGTTTTATCACACCAACACCACAACGAGCTTTTGATATTATAGACACAATTGGACCAATGGCTGTATCCCAAAGTGGCAATAATTAGACAGTAACAACAATATGCGATTTATCAAAATTTATTGTAACTACCCAAATCCCAAATAAACAAGCGAAAGAATAAGATACCTTCTAATAAAAACCAAAATAGTACAAGAACAGAAATTTGATCCAGAAGCAAACCCTCTCAACATTGCTCTTGGAGATTTAGTATTCATAAAAACTCAGGCGCGGCATAAATTTGATGCATTACATCAAGACCCTTTACAGTTGTAAACATTCATGAACCCAACTGTTCTATTTTAAATAACGATAATAAACTTTTTACAATTCATAAGAACAGATTAAGAAAAACGGATTGATCTAGGAATTATTATCATAAAACTTATTTCCAGGATAACGATATGTTTTATATGTTGGTCAGATATCATTATTCATATTTAATTATATTTGTCAATTTAACTTAATAAAGATTAACTAGAGAAAATTAGATTAATAATTTATAAACGTAGCAAATTGTAGCATAACATGTAAAAAGATACCCATAACATACAATGTAGGTTAAGGTCTTTTATATATGTACATAGCAATTTCAACTTTGCAATTTCTTGACATTTTAATATTTAGCACTATGTGAAGTAAAAATGATAGTATTTGAGAAGACAAATTCAATCATTTTTCCTTAACTGCGAAGGTGTAATGTCTTAATATTAATATCTTGTAATATACTAATATTAATTAAGAAATAGAAGTCATTAAACTTAAGTAAACTATGTAGAACATTAGACATAGAATTTGCTTGGTTTAGAAACTGCAATTCAGGAGTACATAGTTCAACCAGGTTAATGTTTCCTGACTTGTAAAAAATCAATTATTATTAGAATAGAATTCGATGGTAGACCTTAACACAATCAACATTGTTTCGAACAGAAAAACTAAATTTAAGAATTATGTAGATACATAAATATAGTAAGTGTATATAGTAAACAATTGCAATGAAGGTGGGATTTATTAACATATATCGAACTAAATAGCAAACCAAACCCTAGAATAAATGCAACCAGAATAAATAAAAGTGCCCCACACTTTTATTTTTAGTCAAAAAGTTCCAATGTTGCCGGGTAGTAGAAAAAATTATTTTATTCTTTTTGCACCATTTCAAAATACAACCATGTTTTTAAAATAGGTTTTTAATTTATTTTTATAGCTTCTTCGTTTAAGCAAGAGGTAATTACAAACAAGTACAAAAAAAGCGTTCAACAAAGTTTTTAATTTTTTAATTCACCTCAAAACTAGCCTTATTCATTCAAAACAAAAAAGGGCGAATATTTGTTATTTAGTTACTGTAAATAAGCTTTTGGACAATAGCACAAACATTTTCTTAAGAATTCAGTTACCCAACCCACATAGCACAGAGAAAATTTATGCCGCATACATATTACATATTTCTTGTATACATAAAACCGACTATAATATGCCAATATTATACTTGGGCCAGTATAAGTTTTATATACAGTTTATGGCGTATGAAGAATATGCTTGAAATATATAATCTTGATTTATGCATATATATATATATATATATATATATATATATATATATATATA
>JAHWXV010037224.1:0-11483 GCA_024586415.1 Phrixothrix hirtus
ACACATACACACACACACACACACACACACACACACACACACACACATACACACACACACTAACACACACACTAACACACACACTAACACACACACACGCACACACACGCACACACACGCACACACACACACACATACACATTCACACACACAAACACACACACACACACACACACACAAACACACACACACAAACAACACACACACACACAAACACACACACACACACACACAGATCAATTTTCAAAAACATGATTTTTGTACTTAGGGAACCCGAAAACGTGTATATCCACTAAAATATAGACATCGAAAATTTTGGTCGTAAACAATACTTTCTCTTTTACCTATATTTCATATAGGGTCAGAGAAAGTTAAAACAAATAAATTGTAAAGATCAAATTTTAAATCTTAGCGAATTCGCTAGGAATGCAACTCGACCACTTTGAAGCATTTATCATGGACATTGCTGTTTATTTGTTATCTTCTTCAATATCGCTCAGAAATATTGTACCTTAGACTCCCTGCTCGTAAAGTATGTGGGTTGGATAAAGTAAAACCAGTCTTAAATAAGTACAAAGAAATGAACAACGATGCATAAAAATCACCGAAGTTAAAAATTCAACGGTAAAATAAACAAAATAAGAACAGAAATAGAATCGTATTAAGACGTAATCAAAAAGCAGAAGAGGGTATCAAAAGCCTGCTCGAAGGGCTGAAGATACTTGTAAACTCTGGTGAAACCCAAGAATACTTTCAAAATAAGCAATTGAAGAAAAGGAAGTTTGAAGAAGAACAAGTACCCACATATATAGACATAATGGACACAAACCAAGCACAATCAACGGCCATTGAAGCGCAAGACGTTCACTAATACCACCGCCAGAGAGGCATCAGCAGATATGTGGGAAGTCAAGAGGACAAAATCCCACCATTACTAGTCGTAATGGAAAAGGATAAGTATCAAAACATCAAACAAGTCACTAAACAATGTAAAAATTTCGAAGTCCATCAACTGCCCTGAGGGTACTAAAATATTTTCTGAAACGATCGAGGATTAGCATACGTTATGAGGAGAAATCTAAAAACGAAAAGTATCATATCATACGTATCAGCTGCCTGAGGAAAAAAGGTCAAAATAATAATCAGAGCAGATATCCATTAAAGATGTAAAACAAGAACTTGAAGACAAGGGATATACGTTTTACTGCTGTAAGACTAGGACATTCCCCCTAGTTTTAGGCAATACTATGAAGTCCGAGAAGAGGAAACAACATTTCAATATCTAAGAGTTATTAAACTTAAAAGTAAATACAAAACTGAAGAGAAAATCAACGCAATCTCCTCAGTGCTTCAGATGCCAGTTATTTGGGCATGTCTCGTATAGATGCATAGCGCTGTACATATGTGTCAAATGCGCAGTCGAACATCCATCCTTCCAATACCTGAAATCAATAACTACGCTAGCCAAATGCAGCAACTGCAAAAGAGTAAAAGAAAAGAAGAGGCAAGAGCCAGCAAAGAAATTAAAAAAGGCTGACGACTACTCGCAATACTATACTCTTACACTGACAAAATCAACCAAAAACATGATCACGATGTTATCCAAAATAATAAAGCAAATTCGCATTGTGACATGTAACGCCAATGGCGTAAACAATCAAAAACTAGAACTAGAATATTTCCTAAGGAAGCATGAGATTTCGGTAGCTTTGGTAATCGAAACACACCTGAAACTAAACAACAATTTTAATATTGGGAGACACACAATAATTAGTAATAACAGAGACAACCGTTCTGGCGAGGAGTGGCAGAAATAACCAAAAACCAAACTTGCAAATCTAAAGTTTTGAAGGACACATGGAAACCAGTCGGAATTGAAATGAAATTATTCCAAAGGAAAACCAACATCTCAGTGGTTTACAACCTACCAAACAGAGAGTGCGTTGGGAGATACAAAATCAGCGTAATAAGCATAGTCAAAACATTCCACCCGTGAGTACTGTGACTGTGTATACGAAAATGTTCTGGCCAAAATCCATACACACGATGGGGAATGCACCAGCACTACCAATAATCAGGGAAGAAGTTCAGGGAGTAGTCGAAAGCTTCACAAAGGGAAGCCAAATAGCTAAGAAATCGAATTAATATAATCAATGGGACTGACGATGAAAGCAAAAAGTTAATTAGCCAAAAAACGACTCCAGAGAGAAATGGACGCAAACTCGATATCCTCAAAATAAAGAAGCGTTCAAAAGTCTTCAAAAGCAAGTGAATAAAATGCTGATAAAAACAAAGGAAGAACATTAGGCACGAAGCTGTAAGCATATGAAGGCAAGAGGATACAGCGTCTGGTGGTTCCTCAAAGTAGTTAAAAGGGACCTCAAACGGAACACGCCCATAGTCTACGACGGACAGACCTTGTTCAAAGACGAAAAAAAGCCAAAGCCATTGCCAAGCACCTGAAAAGTCAATTTACAAACACAGGCATCAACACAAAGTACATTGAATCTGAAGTCACACGAACCAACATACTGATAGACACTATAAAACTCCACGTTTTCATCATCATTATACAGGAAGACCTAACAGTACACTAACCAAACTCTACCACATAAAAGCCCCGGGAACCGACGCCATTCTTAATTTAGCTCTCAAGGATCTTCCATCCAAGGCAATCCGAGAACTCACGAATATTTATAACGCCATTCTAAGGACGGACCTGGAAGAAGGTAACAATCATCACTATAGCAAAAAAAGGAAAGAACCCAGCCATACTAATGAATAGGCCAATAAACGTACTGAGCGGTAGAGCCAAAATTCTGGAAGCAATAGTAAATTAAAAACAGCAGAGTCACCTCGAAACCAATCAAATCATACCAACGACACAATTTGAATTCCAGGACAAGCAGCCTGCGATACAACAGGCAGCAATTTGGAAGCGATAATCAGCAGAAGCAAAGAAAATAAGCACGTGATGAACAACGGCACTGCTATACATTGGAAAGGCCTACGATAGAGTATGGCGTAACGGGTTAATTTACAAAATGTATAAGGCCAGTATTCCACCCAAACATATTTAACTAGTAGCGTTGTTCTTTGAAAACAGAACTACGAAGTCAAGTTTAGCCTCACAAGGTTATCAGGATACGAAGTCATGGTAGGACCACTACAAGGCTTCCCAATTTCCACAACAATATACAACGTATACGTGTACGCTATTCCAAAACTGAAGGAAATTCCGAAGATGGCAGTCCTGTCCGCAAGCAAAACGGACAAATTAGCAACAATGGACCTAGAAACAGCACTCATCAAGGTGCAAGAAATTAAGAATAATCGCAGTAAAGATGCAAGTAATCTGCTTTCTGTCACGACAGCAAATTAAAGCACGATCGATTGACTGCCTAGGAAAGAACCTGAATATTAAAAAAGCAGGTCACCTACACAAGCATCATACCTGATAAAAGGATGAACTGGAAAGCGCACACGTGACAGGCCCGCTGTTACGAAAGCACCGCTAAGCAAGTTACTCGGAGTCTTCGGTTCTCGGTCCAAAGGGGTGTTCTATCTAAAACTGAAACTTTAACTAGCGTACATCCTCCTAACTCCCAAATTAATGTACGAAAACGTTATATGGATTAGAAACAGCGACGAGGTCATCAATATAATCGAGAAAGCACACAACAAAATTTTGCGAATGATAACTGAAGCAATGGCATTTGTGAGAAACAAGGACATCCGGAATGAACTGAAGGCTCCTAACTTGGCGAAATATCAGCAGACAGGCGAAAAAACTGAACAAAAGCACTCAAAAACCACCAGTCACCAGGAATTCGACGGAGAGGCATGCATCCATAAAGAAACAGCAAGAAGCTAATACGTGCACTAACATAGGTACAATAATCGCAGCTAGAGCGAAAATGAAGTTAAAAAACGATTACATTCCACAGGTTGACACGTGAAAATGTTATTTGTTTGTATTTCCAGATTTTCGAAAATTAAAAGTACCAAAATCTTGAATTTATTAACATGAGATTGGTGAATTTAATTTAATTAAAGTTTTTGTTGCACATCTTGGTGATGTAGAAACTACGCGTCCTTCTTGTTACGTTTTTGTTTGAAACCTAACTTTTAATTACGTCATCTTTTATGTAGACATCTTAAGGCGTTAAAAAATAATGTAACGCCTTTTCTGTCAAGTATTAAAAATTGCCTCCTATTTTGAAATTCTCAAGTGCCGTATGCAGACAGCATCTCTGAAAATCATAAATAGAATAAATAAATGGATACCCAAGCTATCTTCTATTTATTGCTAAGTAGTTTTCTTATGGGTTCGTAATTTTAGTAATTCGACTCAAAAAAAGATCTCTGTAGACAAGAATTATTTCATTATATTTATTGTTGGCTCCTTATTTTTTATTTTTTCTAATATACTGTAGCAAATTGTATATCAGGTAAGATTTCTTGTAAAAGCGATAACTTTTATTCTATTCAATTTATCAAAATAAGTGCAGGCTGGTACAATCAATTATAATCTGATTTAAGTTTATAAGCAGCATCGTTGTAATAATCAGTTATCGTCGTGATACACACGTGAGTTTATCCTGCTGTCATATATCTGATTTTAGTAGTCTTCATTGATTTTTCATAAACACTTGCCCTGTTGGTTTCAATTTTGTAGTTCCTGTAAGTGGTATACTTCACTATCCTTGATTTAAGACCTGTAAACATATTACTAAATTTAAATCAAGTATTTGCTTAAAATTAGTGGCGCTTTAATTTACGATTTTGGTCTTTCAAGATGACTCGTCGCACGTTTCACCTTAGAACGAGCATTTGATCCCACGCTAAGCTAGATTGAAGCAACCTACTGCCGTGGAAATTTTGTAAATCCAACTGTGGCACCACTTTTATTTGGCTATCAATATTTTATCGTACTAGAATTTGCAATTAAAATATTTATTTACTCTTGTTTTTATTTATTTAGTTATTTTGATAAAATTTGAGTAGTTGTGCTGTTTGGTAAATCGTAATTATTTACGTCTACATGATCGTATATTATCCTTGTTTACGATTTACCTAGTTTTAAGATCTGCAAACATATTACTGTGCTAAATTTGCTCTCGCCCTGAATTAGATTCCATGAATGAAGACGACCATACACCACCTTTTGGCCATATTTTCAGTAATCAAGGATAACATTTCATAAGAAATTAATTTTTATTCATATTGTTGCACGCATCATTCTTATTTCATTAATATTGTTATTTGTTTTAGAACGCAGCAAGTGTTTTTGCTTTTTCTGTGCAAGTTAATTATGTTTTTAAGGTTTCTGAACGCCACAGATCAATCTTTACCATTGGATTTCAATTCTGAAGTTTAGCATGCTAATACTATTTGAAGTGGTGTTCGAGCAACCTCTTTCAGGCAAATTTGAGAACCACACCCTTAGGATCTCAAGCTAGCCCTTTAGAATAATGGGAGTAGGAGTTACAATTACTGTTATCAGTTTATTGAAATGCACGAAATTATTGGTATACTGGAAGCGAAAATTCAATAAGATTCGACCTACGATCCTGGAAATCGTACAAAATGTTCAGCAAGAATTTATTTCTCATTTAGGCCATTGATTGTCTTGCTGTAAATGGCGTGAACTTCGAGTATTTAATTTAATTTAGTTTAAGTATATTTAATTTAAATAAATTAATATTCTAGCATAAAATAATTGTTTTCGACATTTTTCTTACACAACCTATTACGTATATTGTCGTATAGAAAAACAAAAAATCTGGCGTGAGAGAACACATGACTTCCTCTTACGCACATAGATATGCCAACAGTGTCTACAAATGGTTAGAATATTGTCTACGTTTATTTTGGAAACGATAACTATAACGGTCGCCCATCCAAGTTATTGGACAGGCGAAAGACTGATTAACTCCGGAAATTTTCTCTGATAACTTGGTTCAACGCATTTTTTCATAAAAACTGTTAAGTTCACGTAAAGGGGCATTAAATACATAATAATCGTAGCACATTTAAAAATAAAAGTTATAGCTGTTTTTGAGAAAATCGCAAAAAACTTAAAAATCGCAAGAATAAAGTGGAACTTCCGGTCATTCGATTTTACCTAAATTCTTGACGTCTCATGTGCAGAAGAAGAACTTAAATATTCAATTTCATTCATATATATTCAGTTTTTAAGATATGTTGTTCGTAATTAATACACTAAGTACTTCCCGTTACTCGATTTTTGAAAATTTATTAAAGATACAGCTTGATTCATATAAAACGGAATGAAGTAACCACGACGAAGTTTTAAAAAACTCGCTAGAGCCGATTTCAAGAAAATCGCGAAAATCAAAAATTCGCAAAATATCTAAAAATGACAGAAATAAAGTGGAACTTCGAGTTATTCGATGTTAACCAAATTCTTGATTTGGGATACGAATGTAGTTACGGACACGAATATAAATTTTCATTCAGGTAGAACTTTTAATTTCATAGTTATTTTATTTTGAGTTAACGGTGAAGGTACTTCCGGTTACTCAATTTACAGAAAAATTTCTGATAAACGACTTAAACTATATGAAATGTCATTTAATGGATAACAAATGCAATAAGTTTAAAAAAAATCGTTATAGCAGATTTTGAGAAAATCGCGAAAACCGGAAAACTCAGAAAATATCTAAAAGTAACAGAAATAAAGTTGTACTTCCGGTTATTTGATTCTAACAAAATTCTCGATTTAGCATACAAAGGTAGTTAGGATCTCGTATACAAATTTTTATTTATTTAGTACTTTCAGTTTCATAGTTATTTTATTCATAGTTAACAGTAAGACTACTTCCGTCTCAATTATACGAAAGGTCATTAAATGTCTAAGAAATACAATAAATATAAAAAACTCGTTGCAGCCCATTTCGAGAAAAACGCGAAAAAACAAAAAATGACAAGGTAAAGTGGCACTTTCGGTATTTGGTTTTTAGTGAAATTGTTGCAGTTGCGTGCGAGGATGGATACAAACTCAAATATAAAGTTTCGTTTATCTACGACTTTTCGTTTTCGAGATATTTTGTTCACACACGCACGCATGCACGCACGCACGCACCCTCATACACACACACGCGCACGCACGTGGCGCTAGTACGCACAGACACACAGTCGCACGCACGCACACACACACAAACCAATTTTTAAAAACCTGATTTTCCGACTCAGGAGCCCAAAAACGTGTATTTCTTCTAAAATTTCGACATCGAAAATTTTGGAAGAAAACTATACTATATTTCATATAGGTAAGAGAAAGTAAAATGAAGGGTACTGTTTAAAAAATGTGATGGGAAACAACACACGACTTTCTCTTTCCCATTTTAAATTTAATTTGAATCTATTGACGTCAGTTACTTTCCTATACACCTAAATTATAAATTCTAAAATTAATTTAAAAGCATAAATAATTCATCCATTTATAATTTTCTTTGTATATGTATCAAGAGTTATATAATAAATTTTAAGATCATTTAAAGCAAAAATAATTTATAGATTTAAATAAAAAGTAATTAAGTATGTAAATAATCACACAAATCATTAAAATATTAATTTATTTTGATTTTGGGGACGATAATTGGAACGGTCACCCATCCAAGTTACTGGCCAGACAAAACCTTGCTTAACTTTAGAAATTTTGTCAATAACTCACTTCAACGAATTTTTTCAGAAAAACCAATTAGTTCATGTAATATAAAATTATAGGTGCAAGAAACCTGGCAAGTTTAAAAATAATCGTTAATGTAAAAACCCTAAAAATCACAAGAATAAAGTGGTAATTCCGGTCATTCGATTTTGACGAAATTTTTACTTGGAGGTACTAAGGTGATAATAAATTTATATATAAGATTTTATTTTTCTACGACCTTCAGTTTTCGAGATATATTGACCACACATATACACACACACAGACAAATTTCTAAAAACATGTTTTCGGATGCAGGGAACCTGAAAACGTGTATTTCCGCTAAAAATTGAATATCTAAAATTTTGACCGAAAACATGACTATACTATATTTCATATAGATAAGAGAAAGTAAAAATATTGTATCATTAAACAAGCAAAAATTGAATGATCCACACTAATAAATGCATCTTTTAAAAACAAAATCGGCATGTTCGAGTATTTCTAAAACAACAAAGATTTTATAGGATTTATTCAACTTATCGTTGGCAGAGAGAAATGTGATGGCATGTCAAGTTCACGCATAAATAAATTTTCTGCGGTTACTGTACAATGTCGTTGCCGTTTCTTCAATTCTGGATATATCAATTTGAAGAAATCAAAATTTAAAACACCTACACCTCCAGAACATTCATGATATTTACCAATGTTAAGAGTTAAACGATTAAACACAATGACCTTTATAAGTGATTGGAAGACTAGGTATTTCTAGAAACAAGTTTGTTACATTTTACATCTGAGATACTTTTAACAGTTACCTCTTGAGCTACATTTTTTAACCTAGAAACGCTTAATTCGGATAGTGTGAACATAATCTCTTTAATGACTTAATTGGTGTATACACGCGTTGAAAGGCTACAATCAATCATTGATTGTTAGTTCAAAAACTACACTTATCAAATGTGATCTAATGAAAACTGTAATTATCAACAATTAGTGAAACGAAAGTCAATTATTCTTTAACTGGTTATGGTAGCAGAAAGTAAATTTAATGTTTAAATTCTGGATTTATTTGATATAATTCGGATTTATAAATCGTTTTCTAAAATAAAAGGGCGTTGAGTACACAGCATCATTTTCTGTTAATATTTGAAGAAAGTAAAACGGAAGGCCGCAAACGTATATTTAATTTTTTATTTCGTACCCAATTAAAGAACGCAAATATGAATCTTTATTGCCTACAAATATAAGTGTGATAAAAGATAATATCAATATTTAGATTTATTCTAGAAAATTTAAATATTTTTCTTGTTCCAGGTACCGCTGATTACCATTCAAAGTATACTTTAACTTAAGGCTTTGTTCTAAGTCAAGTATTTTATAAATACAATAGTCAAACTTTTTAGCAACCATCTTGTGGAAGTGAAAGTTATACATAAAACATTTTAAAGGAAAAATTCTGAATTTCGGAGTTTTCAAAAGCGTTTAATATTCAAATATTGTCCTTTACCTTGTATAAATACTGATAAGAAATATAACAGCATCGGGTAACTTATTAGAGAGAACAATAGGATGCTAAAAATTAAATCCATTGTTTATATAAATTTTATGAAAACAATTAAAACTAAGCTACCTTTTTAATATAAATTGGTAATTAAATATGAGAGGGTTTCTAAAGAATTTTTAAAAATTTATTTAGAAAGCGTTTTTTATACACCTTCTTATTCAAATGTCCTTAAATATCTACATAATATTTACACTTATGTACTTGAAGAACGAGTTCAACAATTTATGTAAACGTATATCGATTATTGCTTGTAAGTTAGGTTCAATTTATGTCAAGATTATTACCACTGGAATATAAATGGTATTGGAAAATTGATTTCTGTAAATTTCCAAAGAAAATCGGATTTGTCGCACGCAAAAAAGTAAATTAATTTGTCAGTTATTTGACGCTATTAGATTGCCAAGGAATTATTCAGTTTCATATTTTAATAAAGGCTTTTGTCATAAACTGTTAACAATTAAGTTTTTATGTAAACACGGAAGAAATCTTGACCACAGTAGGAATCTACTAGGATTCTCTTTGCAGAAAATGTGATGAAGACAATGAAACATCTTTTCATCTTTTATGTGGCTGCTCATCCCTGGATAATGTCCATTCCCTGAACCCAATGATGTTTTCAACGCTCCCCTAAATAAGATACTGAGGTTTCTGAAAATCTCAGCACTTCAAGTTGATATAATGTTATAATAGGCCTGAGTGTCCATTCGTTAACCGAACCTGCTTTAACAACAACATGGACCTGGATATTGTTATTAAGACAAAAAAATTGTGTAATCACCCTACATATAACTAATTACTTTCTTAACTTAATAACGCCCTAGAGTTATAATTTTGGCGGTTCCGCAAGTTGAATTAGAAAATGAAATATTTCATAAATTAGTTCTGAATTTAATCACAAATTAAAGATAAGGTAAAAAATAACATTTTGTTACAGTTTTTATTAAACAAAATGTGTTGCTTCAACATGGTAAATTCCTATTCTTAACGAAAGCAAAATGGAAACGTTTAACGGAATAAGGCTGTGACGTTTTCCCAATTATTATATCAATTATACATTACTTATACATGATCATGCTTCAAATTTATATACGTAAATTATTGATCCTTGTAATTAGTTAAAAAGACAAAATTGGTAAAATGTTATATATAGAAGTAATTATCAGAAAGGAATTTATGGAATAAATAAAATTGATAAACCAATAAAGGGTTATAAGAAATCAAAACAAGTAATTTAAAATATGTAAATAAATACAATTTAATATTAGCTATTAAGGTTGAAATCATAATTAATATGATTTTCATAATTAGGGTCACCTAGTTGTTAAGAATGAGACGTAAATATATAATAGAGAACTGTAATGTCAAGTGAAATATTTAATTCAATTCAAAATACAAAGGAATCTGTAAACAAAACAAATATGAAATATAACTCCGTACAAAGAGGGCGCCATATAGTCTATATTCAAATTAAATTAACAAATATGATAAAACTTTGTCAATCAAATTTCCAGTAGAAATCTTCAGAACATTCTCAGTTCTCAGAACCTTACATAGAATATTCCTCTATTTTCCGATTCATAAATATTTCGCCGCGTCTCATTACGAGACGCTCTTGGAGGAGAAATCTGTGAACATTTTTCAGGATCGATACCTCCATCAGAATGTTCTGATCCTAGTGTAATCTTCCGGTGTGCAATAGGACTTTGCTCCGCGATTCGAATTTTGCTATAAACATTGGTATTTGCTTGTTTTTCGATTATCATTAGTTATAGCAAGAGTAATCGACAAAGAGGATGTATGTATGTAAAAGGACGTTTTATATTGCACGACACGTATGGTCGAAATCTTGAAAGTAATACGAAAAGGTCTTTGAACGTTTTTAGATTACGCTTTCTAATCTACGATATAAAACTATGTATATTCCACCAATATTAATTCACATTACCTAGTGAGAGACCCCATATATCCTTAATAACTTCCATTGATATAAATTGCATGGAACAGTCAATCAAAACATACATCACAATGCACTGTACAGAGTCTAGCATAGAACCACTCGTAATATAGCATATAAATATTTGTATATAAGAACGAATTTTAATAGATATACAGGGTGCAAAGAAAATAGCATTCGTCCTTGTAATAGGTGATAGAGGACATCAATACAAACAAAAAAGTCTTATACAATAACAGTCAAAACGTAACGGTTTTCCTAAAAAAAATTAGTAAAGGTCAAAACTTTGC
>JAHWXV010037251.1:0-21825 GCA_024586415.1 Phrixothrix hirtus
TATATATATATATATATATATATATATATATATATATATATATATATACACATATATATTTGTATGAACATAATGTAAGTCTAATAATATGGAGCTTTTATCTAGAGAATCCAATTATTACGCTCGTTTACAACGTGAAGCAATTGAAATTTATAGACGTATAAATATTTTTTTTGGGAAGGACGAAGATTTACGTTTAAATATAGCTTGAGATCTAGTTTTTCTAAAGTACTTGAAGTTAACTCAGTTGGCATATTTGACATTTGTATTCTGTCAATTCTTGAAATTTTTACTGTTGAGACAACGCTCTCTGTCGTTGAAACGTTTAGTTTAAATAAATATTAACACGATTTATAAAAACCTAAAGGTATCCATTATTTACGTATTCAAATCGTAAAAGCTTTCATTTACGTAATAGTTGGTAGCAGGATATTTTAGGTTTAATAGCTGAACGCATATGTAAGAACAGTAAAATTGTTTTAATAGAGGAGCAATAGTGGTAGCCTTGTATTAATCTAATAAAATTTGAAGTTGACTGAATCTTATTGTGTACAAGTTAAATTGTCACAAATCTAGTTACTAAATACTTTATCCAATTTTATAATATTCCCCTTGCTTCCAGCTGCTAAAGGGTTTAGAGCACCGATTACGAATATTGCTGAATTATTACTATGCATACCCTAATTAGTTTACTACTTATGCAAAATGTCCGAACAGAAAATATTTTCTATCGATCAACACCATCTTGCAACCTCTTAATTTATTGATCCAAAATGTCCCAATAAAATGGGATTGATTTCGGAATAGACGTAAGTTATTCAAATATATTTAGTAAATATTATGACAAAATTTGAAATAAAATTCTATAGAAGGTTTAAGAAGGTTCTACCGAACATTTCAGAAGATTATATAGAACTAAGATAAATGACGTAATCACAGATGGCTCATTCATGAACTGATATGTAAATAAACTTAAGGTTGCAGTAATGAGTCATGCCATTAGAATTTATTGCATCTCACCATTATAACTAATTTTATTTCTTAAAATTATAGATATTTTCAAAATTTCTCCTTTCTATATAAGTAGCTGTTTAAATTCTTTCAGTTCTTAGTTTTACCAAGAGTCTTGTCTTGTTAAAAGGCTGCTTTGAATAAATAGAAATATAAAGGGTACTATTAGTGGCCGGTAAAATAGATACCTAAGTAGAATACCTGTACATAAATAATTTATTATTTAGTGAATTTAAATAAAGATCTCTAAACAATTAACTTATTTCCTAACATAGGTGTCAGCTGTCGGATTTGTAATTGATAGTGTGAACTGAAGAACTATAAATAATCAAAAGCTAGGAAATTGTTTTCTATATGCTAATGCCAAGACATGGCGATAAAAATAAAGAATCACTAATAGAATTGCTGCAAAAGATAAAATATAAGCCGGTTTCAAATAAAAAAGAAACTAAAAGATAAAATGTAATTCATTATAAACAAATTACATGAACAAATTGCAACCGCACTCAAGGAGGAAATGGTAACGATGAATGTAAACTAAATTAAGCTGCATGATTAAAAATCGAGCAAAAATGCATTACCAGATAAACTTAGAAAAATCCAAGCTAAATTACAGAATTAAATGGCTGCAATTAATTCAAATCAAAGTAAACTACAGGTTCAAGTTAGATCAAGTAAAAATTTATTAAAAGATGAATTTACATTAAGCCAAACTAAATTACCAGAAGATTTAATAAATAAAATAATAAAAGAAATAGGAGATATCACCGAAAAAGTCGATAAAAGGTCAGCAAAATATGACGAGGTAACCAATAAGGGTGATAAATTACATCATAAGTTTATCCTTCTCACAGTGAATAATCAACAAAAGTGAATGTACATCAACTTCACTACTTGTCTGAAAACGGCATGCTAAGTACTAAAAGTAACGTAGAAGCGCGACCTATGACGGCAAGACGTATTCTGCCAATTATTATAAATAATACCTGACGGCTGCAACATCGAATGAAGGAAAGGCAACTGCCTTAATAGTGGCTCTAAATAGAGATGCTTTACAAATTCTATAAATCTTGGTAGACGATATGCAGGATAATTTGGATTATCTTCTATTAAGAGTAGAGTTAAAACAGGTTTACTGCGCTCTGCTAAGAAATCGATTGCAGAAAATTGGAGAGGCCCTCAGGAATTCGAAACCGAAATCGCATGTCCAATGAGATAAGCATACCCAACGACTCCAGAAACTTTAGTTGAACCATTTAGGGTGCAAAGTATTGTGGAAAATTTCCTGGATTCTCAACAACTTAACAGGTACTTACATTATCACGTCCTTGTTTGGGATTTTGAACCAGTCAAACAAGCACTCGAGGGACACGCCAGCATATATGCTGTAGAAGAAGTCAAATATGGTGTTGGGAGCCTAAAAGAGAAATTTTTAAGACCACCTTAGACACAAAAACCAAATGGACATACACTACGGTGCTGAAAGTGCAGTATATGGTGATATACACAAAGCAATTGCCATGATTCTAACAGCAGTATCATTGGTAACACAAAGAACCAGGAAAACTAAAAAGGATCGATGTAATGGAGCAAATATCGATCTCAGGTATCCAAGTCTGGCAAGTCCATCCAAGTGGTGTCGTTAAAATTTGGACCGCTAATATTTACATTAATAAAACGTGCACAGGCAAGAATTGCCAAATGCTGTTGGATACGATAGCAAAGAAGTTAAAGGTGAAAGCAACTATTGGAAGATTACTACTTCTATGACCGCAACTACGTACTTATAGAAAACCGTACAACCGTTCATAGTGAAATTACTACAAATATTTAGATTGGTTGTAGGAAGTGTGCGCATCTCATAGGGGTAACTGCAAGAAGCTGTCATATTGGGTTTGGTTATAAAGTCTGAGCTTGGCCTCGCCTTATACTTGTAGAATTAGACCGTACGCATTAACAAACATGATGATAATATATTAACAATGATCCTAACGGAAGGGTGATGTTACGTCCAAGACGCGAAACAATAGTAATGGACTAATCCGATTGACACTTCCAGGAAGGATGCACAGGAATCCTACAGACCAACAACATAGTTATTGGACGTGGTATTCTAGCAGGAAGGGTGTTAATCGATGTAGCGGGAACAACACCTGTTCACTTGATGAATATCAATACTTTACAAATAACTCTAAAGAAAGGTACCGAATTAGGAACATGTACAACTATCTCATCTATGGTACGTTGCACAAAAACCAACGAGAAGGTCCTGCTGTAAGGAATTTATCTAAGCTGCGTACCACACTGGAATTCTTGGGGAACGTTTTACCCCATGAGTAAACGAACAAATCCGGCCTATTGATCAACGATATGCCGACATATTTGCCACTAATGTCGGTTCAAAACGAAAAATAAAGGTTGTGGGGTACAAAACCAAGACTGGAGATGCCCAACCAATACTTTATCAACCAATCAGGCTGACTTTACCCAAATGAGAGAAAGCTGAAATGACAGTCCAGGACATGGGCATCACTATCTATATTTGTTAAGAAGAAAAATCGCACCATTAAATTCTGCGTGGATTACCGTTGGCTTATGTAATGTGGCCAAAAAGGACACGCATCAGCTAACCATAATTGACGATGGTCTAATATGCTTTCCCGCTCCTAGTGGTTTTCGACCTTAGACTTGAAAAACGGATATTGGCTAGTTGGTATGGAGTTCTAATACCGAGAAAGGGCAGTATCCTCCATTGAACATGATCTCGGTAGTTCACAGTAATACCGTTTGGCTTATGCAATGCACCATACAGGCTTTAAAGGCTATAGGAATTGACCTTGAGACACTTGTCTTAGCGAACATGCCCAGTATACTTCTATGACGTCATAGCTATCGGATAATGCTTTGATGAGCACATGCAAAATCTTGAAGAAGTGTTTCAAAAACAACAAAGAACGCATCTACAGCTTAGTCGATAAATGTGCAACAAATTTTAAGACAACGTGAATTACTTGGGTCATGTGATTTTCGAAAAGAGCGTAGAAGCTGTCCCAGATAAAATTTAATTTATACGAGCATGGTCACAATCAAAAGATAAATATGAACTATATAATTGCTTGGAGTACTGTTCTGACTATTGTTGAATTATTCGTGAACTTGGAGACATCATCAAACTCCTTACAAAGCTTGCTGAGGAAAGAAAATCATATTTATGGAGCAATAGCAGCCAGGAGTCATTTGAAGCACTGAAACGAACTTTCCTAATCGCACCCATACTCAGTTATCGTAGAAGGGTGGGGAGATTTTCCTTAGACACCGATTCTAGCCAGGTCAGAACACTGGTGCAATGCTATCGCCAATCCAAAATAGACAAGAACGACTGATTGGATATTCTAGCAAAGTGCGTCAATACCTGAAAGGAACTATCACCTTACGCACAAATAATTGCTATCGACGATACCTCTAAGGAACACATTTCTCATGCATCACTAAAATGCCTACAATGGTTTAATAATTTATAAGGCCAAGTAGCGGGACAGATTTAACGGGTTCAAAAGCATGATTTTGAAGTGGGGCATATGTGCCGGAAGAAATCATGGATACATGGATGCCTTATCAATGCGGCGTTGGTTACCTGGTTGGGAGTATTGAGAAATTTTAATAAATTGCGTTATTAAGTCCTTTAAATTACGTAACTATTATGTTTTAGAAGTATGTAACCAAACTGGTTTCAGACTTTATTACTTTTAATAAACCTAGGAAGAAATCCCTTTTATCCGGATAATAAATTTACTGTGCTGATGTCTTACCTGAAGGTAAAATTTTATACTTCTGTTTTTAATATTTACTTTAAAATTTTGTGAGTCACAACAAAATTCTGTTTACGACATATGATTATATACCAATAGGTTACAAATTCCCATAAGTTCTATACATTTGTTTAAAATTCAAAATTAGAACACAATAATATGAAACTGTGCAAATAAATTCGTACATCTACAATATAGGATAAAATGCTAAAGAGCAGTTATGTAACAAATACATTGACCCGTTCGACCCGATCCCTTAGGGTGGTGTCTGCCAAATAAAGCAGTAGTTGAAATGATCCTTTATCTAACGGATCAGAACAACAGGTAGAGAAAGGTTTAGCTTTGTATTTCAAATAAAAACGATTTTACGATGAATGAATTTTGTAAAATTAGTTTATGCTACGTTTTAAACACATGTATTGGTTTTAGAACTTTAAGAAGATCCACTTACGGTGTAAATTTAGTGTTTGGTATTATCTTTAATTTGTCGATAATATATCTCCCGTTTGTTTATTTCCCTTTAAACAGAATTGGATTTTAGATTTTATTTCCATGCCAGTAAACTTGAAGATTTCCTATCAAGATCACTAAATCTTGATAGGAAATCTTCAAGTTTACTTCTTGGTTGATTGGGCGATTTACACTAATTCCCGTTTTTATAAAAACCTTAATTTTATAAATTTCTTTGACGGTGCCTCCGTAACAGTTTGGTTAACTGCCTGCTACTAATCAGAGGTACTATAGCTTTCAAATACTTGAATACAATTTTTTGGCGAGCAAAGTATTTTTCGGAGTTCACATCAAAAAATGTTCTACTTCAAAAGCTGTCACGTGTGTTTAATACATCACAGTATTCGACGAAAAGTAAGAGTGGTTTTTTTGTGAGCATTTGAGTTTTATAACACTTTTTAGCATTCCCTTCCCGTATGATGCGTTAACCGACTAAAAGGTCTTAAATTTCAAACTATTGGTTACGTGTTTATACCGAGAAGCCGTTGGATTCCCGTAAATATTTGTATCTATTTTGCTACCTTCCCTAAGACTTACAGTATTAAGTCTTAAAGTATATTTTACCGTAATTCTATAGGGTTCCTTGCTTTTTAGGTTTTATTGCAGCAAGGCCTTTCCTTGTACAAAATTTTATTTCGCACAATTAGATTAGTATCCCTTCGATTTTTAGTTTATTTTACACTATGGATTATATATCCTAAACCAGCATTTTATAACACTGCACAATTTAAGCTTTGTTAAATATTTATTTTATAGTTTGTAAACTTCATTTTAACTTGGAAACACTATTAGGTTAGTTCTACTTACAATAATATTTTAGGAATTTCAAATAAGTGTTGACTTATTCCAATTTTATAATATGAGAACTGATCAATTTTTATGTGTTAATTAAGAGGATCTAACACCGAACTTACCAGACGAATGCAGAGATTGCCCTAGGCTGAAATCAAAACTTGAAGAACTCCTCATAAATTGCATTACTATAATTAACAATGACAGGAGTCGGATAATGTCAAGCAAGATCAACACTGCAACCCAGATCTGAAGCTGTTATGAAAATGGAAGTGTAAGGATCAGCGGACATATTGTGATGAAGTTAATCATTCAATTCCATTGTTAAAGCATATTGACCTCAATGGGATTTCTTGCACGTACAGGATGGCCTTTTGAACGGATCTCTGAAAAATGATGACGGAAGAGAAAGACCAATACAGTTGTTGGTACCAAAAATAGAGTGAGGTAAGCTTTACCACAACTGCATCACCATCCAGAAGTAGGCCTTGTGGCTTAAAGGAAACTTTGGAAACGTCTGTGAACAATTTTATTGGATAAACTGCAGGTAAGACGTTAAGGAGTGGTACCGAAAATATGTAACGTACGATTCTGGAAACGGTCCATTGAGGATACGAAAAACGCCAATGAGTCAATATAATATTGGCTGTCCATTCGAAGGGTGGCAACTGATGTAACTAATCCATTTTCGGAAATAGAAACACGAAATAAATACTTCTTAGCTGCGATGAACTATTTTAGTAAATGGATCAAGGTATATGTTCCAACAAATCAAAAGGCAATTACAGTGCCGAGTCCATAGTAAAAGAACTGCTTAGCTGTTTCGGATTTCCATTGGAGTTACATTCAGCCCCTAAAGAAGAAATTTTGATTCAAACTAGTTCCAAAGTTTCCGCCAACTTTGGAAATTACACAAGACTAGAACAATTGCTCTTCATCCACAGCTAGGTGGAACTGTGGGACGTGCAAAATCCAAAAATGGGAAGATATTTTGCAAAAATTGTCTCAGACAATCAAATAAATTGGGACGAATACCCATATCTGTTCTTGATAGCATATCGTTTAGCTGTAAACGAGAGCAGCGTTAGAAACTCCAACTACAATATTGCGTGGGCACGAAATTAGGCTATCGTGGGAGTTTGGCAGTAAACCTGCAGAGGAAGAGGTTGTTGAAAACGGATATGGCGGTAGTCTTCGAGAGAAACTACATTCAATACACGAAAGGGTTCGAAGTAACTGTCATATTGTCCGTGATTGAATGTAATTCCATCACTATCTAAGTTCTAAACCGGAGGATTTCAACCCAATGATCTAGTTAGGTTTTACAAGCCTCAATGACGACGAAGTCTATCTCCCAAACTGCAACGGTCCTAGTAACGACCTTATAAACTCATACATTTATTAACTAGGTAATTTGCCGAATAATGAAATTGCGTAGATGAAAGCTTAATGCGGTTCATATGAATCAGTTAGACGCGTAGTCTATGAGGAAGGTAGAATTGGAACAACAAGGATGTGAACAAAGGGCGAACTAATTTGAGTTAGAAAAGTAGAAACCAAGAACAGTGGACAGACTCGTATTAAATTTGTTAACCTATTCGGCAGCTCACAAAGTTTGATTTATTGTTACCACTGAGGAATATAGAAATCTGTTCGATGTACCACAGAAGTATCTCCTAGCATATTGTGTAGCTAAAGAAGGTCGAATGTTCAATGGAATCGTAGTCAAATTTAAAAAGGAGTACGACGGTATAGGAGAAATACAGTAGCAAGGGTCAGAAATTGGGAACGCATCCACCTACTACAACGTCACGGCCAAGGTATGCGTAGCATTTGCTAACTTATTATAGAGACCCTTGCGAAGCGTTATGAACCTAAGGAAACAAATTTGTGCGGATTCTTGTAGAAAAACTCGACTGCGCTCAAAAGCAGCTTATCTGGTATGTTGTGTTTAGAGACACTGGTATCTAGAACTTGCTGTAAAGTTGGAGTCCCAAAGGGTTCCATTAACAATGAAATCTGTGGACTGTCATTTTTTCGATGAACAGAGCACAAGCTATGGACAGCAGTGCAGATTGCGATGTACGCAAACAAAGGTAGCACTATCTCAAGACCAAAGTTTAAAATCGCTGTTACGGGACATAATAGTTTTAAGAAAGGGGCAGCGTAATAAAATTAAAAGTATCAATAATTTTGCAGAAGATTCCAGAAGATACCACTGAACGTTCCAGAACATTCTATAGAATTAAGGGAAATGGTGTAGTCGCAAATGTCCCAGTGGCGCAACAGCATTATGAAAAAAATTTATTGCTTCAAATTTTAGATGTTTCCAGAATTCATCATTTCTATGCAAATATCAGAGATTAAACTCATTTAGATTTTAGATTTGTTGACTTGTTAAGCAGCTGTTTCAAATAAATAGAGATATTAAAATTATTATTAGTGCCCTGTATAACAAATACTTAAGTTGAATATGTGTAAATAAATATTTATAATTTATTGAATATATGTAGGTAAAGATTTTCAAACAATTTACTAATTTCGTTACAATATTTATAATATTGTTGTTGTTTGAAATGTATTACATGAACATATTTTTTGAAAATAACACCTTATTACGAACATGGCGAAACATTTTATGTTGAACTTTAGCGTACTACACAAAGCGCAATAGTTGCCCATAGGCATGAATTCACGATCTTATTGCGCAGTATAACACTGGAGTTATTACTATGACTTCTTATTATTTGCAGCTTTAAGTGCAAATGAATGAAATACTTTGAACAGTTGGATATGAACTTATTCAGAATTCATTATCTTACATTTCTATCGCATATTCACAACAAATGCTATTTTGAGGTTCAGTTAATAAGTACTAAAATTTAAAATCGAATTGGAATTGCTCCAATCTATATTGCTCATTGTATAATGTTATCTTTTCAAGATGAAATATCATTCAACACTGACCTTGTTGTTCGTATATCTATTTAATAGTGTGAAACTCCGGTTGGCTGGTTGATAGGTATATAATGTCATCATTACCATAGATAGAGCAATGTAAATCAATTTAAAGTTCAGAAATTATTGACAGAAATAACACGAGCACAAAAATTAGAACAAAACAGTATAAATCGAATTTAGCTTTAATGAAATTAAAGGCATGTCCTTAAATCGTCAAGGTGATGGCTCTGAAATGTATTTTACAGGTGCTTTTTGACCGGCTTAATCTCCAGGTACAACACCCCTCACAATCAATTAAGCTTCAAGAACAAGGAGAGTGGAAGTTGTTGGACGAACTAAATGGGCTCCCCTCATGACAGGTCTTCGAATATTCCCTAAGAAGTCGGCACTATTAATTTCCCCTCCGGTTATTGGCAACTAACTTCTAAGTACTGAATCGCTTACCAGATACTCGGTTAGATAGAATTGGTCGAGCACCACCTTACGTGTGTAACTTGGCGTCTAACACCCAAACCGTTCACACAATGACAAGGTAATTTACCGCCTATTCGCATGAACGCCTTTCTTAGTATATGCAGTTATTACCTCCTAGCTATATACAAAATATACAGAAACGTTAGTCTGAACTTATATTACTTCTACATTCTGTATACTGGATTTTTCACTTGAAACTCCGAGGGCCGATTCTACAAAAACGGGTAGAGATATTAGATTTTATAAAGAGTGGCGCATTCAATTATCATTTTTTCAAGGTAATTAAAAATCGACGCATATAATGTACCGGGTGTCGCGATGCTATAGCTGGGAAGAAAACCTTTTTTCTAGTGATTGACGACATGATTGTTACCTTTAGTAGCCACTATAGATAGATACAAAAAGCAAAATTCAATTGTCATTGATTTTTATGTGGGCTAATGCTAACATACCACTGTGTGCTACGCTATATCGAAATTATATAGAAACGATATATAATTGGCATCGTTCGTCGAGGTAAAAACCTATGTTGGTAATTTATGTGGTTACGATATCGAAACTACATTGTCTGTACAGGACTGTTTAGACGAAATTGTTTTTGTGTCGAACCTATGCTGTATAATAACACTCGCTTTAGTATCAAACTTGCTACACAGTATCTATGCAACTTTCCAACATGATTATAGTTATCAGAAGTACTGTTTAGTGTCTACATTCTTCCAATGTAGCATTAACCACTATACCGATTGCGCATAAAACGTTAAACATGTCAGATAAAATACTTGTAACCGCAATATTGTGATTATTTTTAAACATATATTTTCACATGTACGAATTATAATTATATATTCTCCCTTCATAAATAATAACTAATGCATTCAATTAAATTACACAGTACACAACAAAATTAGTTTTCATCGGCAACGGCTAAATTATAGTTTTGTGTCTGGACACATCCAGGCACCATAAGTAGGAAATTTATACGTAAACTTGGGAAATTAAATATTTATTTAAAAACAATATACCTAAAATAATATTTATTATTGTATCCGCTTTTAAAGTTGCACATTTTCATTTCTTTGAACTTGTTTGGGGCTTCAACAGAGGCATACAATAGAAAGAGTATTCTTTTAAATTTACCGAGAGGTAAACCCTTATACCTCCTTCGGAAATACCAAAAGATTTATAGAAACGATATTAATAGTGGTTAGCTCAATTTACATAAGTTGGAAATATTTTTAAATATGCCTTATAGAAATTCGTATAGTACGTTTCTGTTAGCCGATTAAATATTGCAGTTATTTTCTTTATATTGCTGTGAAAATGTATGATCTTTTTTAATAAGGTACGATATCAATTTATTTAGCGTTCTGTATTTATTTTAAATCTTGTTTTTGCACTAAAAATTTGTTATTCAATAATAAAAATGAATAGCACTGAAAGGGTTAGAAAACATAGATACCTAAATAAGATTAATCCTGTATTTTCACATCGTAAATATAATTATAGGGAAGTAATGCCTATTAATATTTTATTTTAATTTATTAGAGCTTGACTAGTTTCGCTGTAATATAAAGATCACATCATAAGAAGCTAGAATTGTATAAACAGCTAATTAAATAAGTAAATTGGAATTAAAACCATATGGTTCTATTAATGTTGAATCTAATATATATAAATATATAAATACAAGTATAACAAATAGTTTTAATTACAACTTATTTAGTTACTTAAATTTTACAATTATAGCTTGTGATATTTATATGATTACGAAACTAGACAAGTTTTAATAAATAGTTTTTTCATTTATCAGACCAAAACAAATGAAGATGTGTTATTTATGCAGGTAGAATGTTTACATCGAATATACCATGCGGCTCCTGTATAGGATTACCGGCATAAGATAAGCTGATAATGCGCCATTTATTAGAATTTTTAATATAATGTGCCGATTGTTAGGAGATAGCACTGATGCTAAGTGCTGTTTCGACAACAGTTATGCTATATAGAAACGGTTGGGTTTCCCGACATAGGTGCGATGTACTTTCCATGTAGAGCTGTTGTGGGGTGGTAGTATGGTTTCTATACCGAATCCCTGTTTCATTTCTGGATGGTATCGATATCGATAAACCATATATTTTCGACACATCGTGTGCTACTAGAGATGCTTCCTGTCCTTATAAATTGAAATTTCACTCTCCATAAAACTGCAGCTATTCACCTGTATGGAACCTTAATGCCGGATCAGTATTTATACCTCAACATATATTTACGAAAATGAAATTGATAAAGACCGCAAAACATAACGGATTTCATGGAACAGATACCATTATAAAAAGTATAATATCTGAAAGTTACGCCTTCATTGTGGACAAAGATGTAAATACCTGCCTGGTTGATAAATCAGAAACATTTAATTTGTGATGAATGAGCTGATAAGAATTGTGATGAGACAAGAACGCACAATTGTTCTTGTTTATCTTGAATATTCAAAAGGATCCATTTTTAAAGTTGGGATGGGACTTAAATAGTTGTATTATGTAGTCTTCTTTGAAAAATTAATTATTGTCAGTTGTTAAATGTAGCGAAAATGTAGAAAAATAACCGTTTTAACCTTGAAAATTAATTTTTCTTAAAAGATATTCTATCCTAACGTTTTTGTTCATAAAACTGTAGAAGCAATAAGAACATTCTCAAGGACGCTAACCTTTTTGAAAGGTTCGATTGTTATACTAGTATAGTCTTATTTGGTTTATTACCATATTGTAAACAACACTTGTTTATCCTACTGTTTTATTTGCCCATAAAAGCGTATTGGAGGAGCTAGAGCTAGCTTCACTCAAAATCGTACACCGGTTATTTAAGTCCAAGCTTCGCTCAGGATCGTTCTCATGTGGTGCTTGTGCATAGTAATATTTAGATTTTAGTTTTCTTAATTCTTCTAGCAGTTCCACCGTGCTGATGGTCTTAATAGTTTTTAATGAGAATTGACAAAATGTTCTACAACATAGCATTAGTTCTCTTCACTAAAGCTGTCCGTTTAAATTGCTTATTTGAATAGTAAGCACTACTTCTACTTAGGGGCCGAATCGCTGGAAAACTGTTAGCCAATTTTTCCGTTACAATAGTATAATTCGGATCAAATTGCCACCACTTCTGAAAGACAAAACACGTTGTACAATTAATATCTTTTTATTCATAATATTAAAAGCAGACCACATAGATTACACAGCTGAATATAAACTGGTCGTAAACAAGTGTAGTGTTATTTTCTATAATAATGCAATGCATAGAAGCCACTAAATCGTTACATTTATTAACACATTGTAATTGGGTAATGACGTCTGCAGTACCCAATAGGTATCAATAAATCTAAGTTATGTATCTATAACAAATGCTTGATATAAATGAAGTTATGATACTTTTACTTTGAATATCTTCTGCAGTTTATTGTTTGCAACTCTAAATAGACACAAAAACTACGATATAAAATAATAAGCAATTAGTGCAGAAAAGATCTTTGCAAAAAATCAAAAAATTTAGAACGTTGCCGAGGTCTTTAAACGAACTTAATTACTAAATAAGATATCATTGAATTAATAAATTTAAACAAACGCTATGCTGCCAAAAAACACATATCATTGTTGTCGATCACAATAAAGTGTTACATTAATTTCGTAATTCAATTGATAATAAAATAAAAACGTCAAACAAAGTAAACCGATTAAAGATTTATAATCCTTCTGTAAAAGAATATTCGTCAATTTTTAGAATTAAATCGACAAAGCCAATAATGTGACTCCTACAGGAAAGGTAATGTTGCTACCATACCTAATTGAACAGACTACAACGATATGGTACAACTACTTACTTAAGGTACTTACTATACATTACGGAAGAACCCTATTAAATCGATTGAATAAAATCTTACAAATCAATATACAAACATAGACAGGAATTTAGTGACAAAGACTGAATTTTCATATTACTTAAGTGTAAATCTCCATAATTCTACCCAAGATATACGAAGAACATATTCCTTTCAGAATATTTTCTCAATATTGAGATTTTAATGAGTTTTAATGTTGTTAGATTATTCATGAATGTTCCAACTGAAAAGTTTTAAATATTATAAAAACCAAACTTAAAAATAGTTTGAATTTAAAACACACCTCGGCACCTTTTCCTGGGATTGTTTATCATTTTGCCTTAAAGTAACTTAATTTCAATTCGAAGACAGATTCTCTGAACAGAATTCTGACATGCCTATGGATTCATCTTTATTTCCTATTTTAGTTATGTGTTATGGAGAAGTTTGAAAAGAATTATGTTGTATAATACTATTGCTATATTAAACTATAGAGGAGATGTGTATATTGATAACGAAGAGCAAAGTGATGATTTACACTTCCTTTGTGTTTTAGTCGTTAGAAAACTAATATTAGCATTATTAAAGGTCGAGTATACATGATGCAGGCAAAATTATATGCCCTAATAATGATATCTTTAATTCTGAAATTCATTATATAAAAAAAGTCTTGCTTGAAAACAATCATCCTCGCAGTATTACAGACAACACTGTCCTTAAAATTAAAACCTATGCTCAAAACAACGTTTGTAATACTGAGTTTACTCTATACATTGCCATTAAGATGTTACCACATGTTGCTGGTATATCAGAAAAATTAACGGAATAAGTAAAGAGTTAAAAGCAGAATAGTTTTTAGTTCTAGAATATCTTTTCGTCCAATTTGAAGTATTATTAAGGCTCTTAATGAAAATGAAAGAGATAAATGGTGTATTTGGAAAATTTCGTGCAATTGCGCTAAATTTAATATTAAAAAATCTGGTGTGAGATAACACACGACTTTCTCTTACACACGTAGATTTGAAAATAGTGTCCACAAATGATTAGATTATGATTTATGTTTATTTTGGAAACGATAATTATAACGATCACCCATCCAAGTTACTTCAACGAATTTTTTCAAAAACCGTTAAGTTCACGTAAAAGGTCACGTAAAAGCACAATAACTGTAGTTATGTATCCTAACACTATTACATTTCTAAGATAAGAAATGTCTGCTAAATATGCACGATTATACTATAAATTCTCTTGTAACACAATTTAGCTTAAGTACATGTTGTGATGTTCTATGTAATCGTTTTACAGTAGCGAATAAACTTGTGACTTCCGTTATTTTTAGTTTTTAAAAACTATTTTCTACGATAAGAAAAGTTAATTCCGTAGAAAGCTTAAAAAAAATGTTATAGCTTTTTTTGAGAAAAACGCAAAAAAGGCTTAAAAATCCCAAGAATAAAGTTGCCCTTCCGGCCATTCAATTTTAATTAAATTCTTGGCGTCTCATGTAGGGATAATACAAGATTTAAATATAAAATGTCACTTTTGTATGATGTTTAGTTTTTGATATGATGTTCACAATTAATACTTCAAGTACTTCCGGTTGCTCGACTTTAGGAAATTTGTTAGAGAAACCACTTGGTTTGTATAAAACATAATGAGGTAGCTAAGAAATATACTAAGTTTTAAGAAAGTCGTTGGAGCTGATTTCAAGAAAATTGCGAAAGTGAAAATTCGGAAAACATCTAAAAATGACAGAAACAAAGTGAAACTTCCTATTTTTGACCAAATTCTTGATTTAGTATACAAAGGCAGTTATGGCCAAATATGTAAATTTTCATGCAACTAGGGCTTTTAGTTTCGTCGTTATTTTACTTAGACTTAACGGTTAAGGTACTTCCGATTACTCAATTTACAGAAATATTTCTAAAAAATAATCTAAACTATATAAAATGTCATTAAATGGCCAAGAAATCTAATAAGTTTTAAAAATATGGTTATAGCCAATTTCGAGAAAATCGCGAGAAACCAAAGATTCGAAAAATACATAAAACTAACACAATAAATGTTGTACTTCCGGACATTGGATTTTCACCAAATTCTTAATTTAGCATAAAAAGTCACTTGGGATGTCAAATATAAATTTTCATTTATCTAGGACTTTCAGTTTCATAGTTATGTATTCATATTGATTGTATGTCTAAGAAATAAAATAAATTTAAAAAGAATCGTTTGAGCCAATTTCGAAAAAATCGCGAAAAACCAAAAAATGACAAGAGTACAGTGGCACTTCCGGTTACGGGATTTTAGTGAAATTTTTGTAGTAGCGTGCTAGGATAGGTACAAATTCAAATGTAAAATTTTGTTTATCTAGGACTATTTGTTTTCGAAATATTCTGTTCACACGCACACACACACACATACACACACAGACTCAGACATACACACACAGACACACACACACACACACACTCACACACACACACACACACACACACGACTCAGATATACACACACACGCACGACTCAGACATACACACACACACACACACACACACACACACATATACACACACACACAGGCACACAGACACACTGACACACACACACACACACACACACACACACACATACACACATACACACATACACACATACACACACACACACACGCACACACACAGACCAATTTTTAAAAACATAATTTTCGTACTCAGGGAACCCGAAAACGTGTATATCCACTAAAATTTCGACATCGAAAATTTTGGACAAAAACAATACTTTCTCTATACTATATTTCATATGGGTAAGAGAAAGTATAAAGGAGGAAGGCCATTGGAAATTAGGGCGAATTAACCGAAAAGGTACACTAAGTTCTCTCAATTTGAAATATCAAGATTCGTTGCGAATTGGTCTGAAAGGGGTCATAATATTTTTATAAAAGGCGTTAAAATGATCTCCTGCGGGTTTAATATTGAATGTCTTTGAATTCTTTATTTTTTTGTGTACACTATAAATATGCAATAATCGTTAAAACCCCTTGATAGTTTCTTCATCGCACTTATATTCCATTTCAGTTCAAACTTAATTCGAATCCAATTCTTTAAATTGTACGGGTTTTGCGTAGCAGTCAGAGCTAGATCTGGAATTAATATTAGCGAAAGCCTTTGTGAAACAATACGCTGAGAGTACTCTATAAAAATATGCTAATAATTTATTACTAAGTTATTTACTACACGTGAATTGAATTAATATTTTGAAGAATTCTTAAGCAAAGTTTAAGTTGGTTCAAAGAACACGAATATTGATGATTAATAAAGGCTGACTCTCTATATTTTAAATATACGTTTTAAGTATTGCTTCAAAGAGTCTTAAAAGAAAGGCTTCATCTATAGAATTCTACTTCATCAGAAGCCTGTATATTAAAGTCGTTTATTTAGAACGCATCTTGAAATATATATTTCAAATTTTAAGATAGATATTAAATGAAATTTAAGAAACAGTAAACAGAAAACTTATAATATGACAAAAGGTATGCCTCAAAGCTTCTGTCAACTACAATTTATACATGAAGATAAATCATTGAAAAGAACTTTTAAAAGCGATTCAAGCATCCCTTATGAATTGCGATGATTCAATAGCTAAAGCTAAAGATAGAAAATGTATTCAATAAAATATGAAAAAAGGCTGAACATTGTTTAAAGAAATAGAATTTCTCAAAACTTAGTTTTCAATAAAAAACTTCAGATGTGGCATTTCCTTTACCTTTAGTTAGAAATTGTCAGATTTGTTAGAAATCGATTTAAAATTAATTAGAAAATCATATCACGGACTAGTCAGATGTTATCAATTGGATCTTGGAACAATAAAAATTTAACCTAAGAATACTTTTAATCACAGTCATCTAGTGTCATAAATTGCGAATTTTATAGTTGCAATGTAGAAAATTGGATTATCTGCTCAAGGAAGCAAAGCTTACAATAAATTGGAGTATCCAACGACGGTTCATTCTATAAAATACGAATAAGTTGAAAGAGATACTGTGAATGGAATATTTTCCAATGCCACCCGAAATAATAACTAACAGAAAATTTCTGTAAAACTAACCTGCTAAATACTATGGAAATACCTGCCAATAAATCGAATGCAGGTCGTTACTTGCTTTTGGATAGTTGTAATATATAAATTTTTCTCGACTTATTGACGTTATTTTAAAAATTCTTTATGGTGTTTCTACCAAAATTAACCCCATCAGAGTTCATAAACTGGGGACTATCAGTTTTTAAACAAACCATCTAAATAATTCTTCAGCTATAAAGTCGTATATCTATTTTTCTATATGGTAGGCCACGCGGGCCACACATAGCTCCCAACGCTCCACCCATTTCGGAACCTGTTCGCGAAGAATCTAAATAGTTTCTGCTTATTCATTTAATCACTTCTAAAGCTGATGGGATCATCTTGGATTTTTTCGGCGTTGTCGATGAAGAAGAATGCCAATAGGGCGATAATGGTGGACACAACTTTCATTAACCGTAATAATGCTGAAAACGAATTCTTCATCTTCACGCCGGTAACTTCCAACAGTGTTTCGCAGACTTTACTTCATGTTGCGCTTGTGCCCTTCGGTGCCCAAAGTGAACGTTAGGTAATCTAGCTCTTGGATCACGTAGTCTACTCTATGTTAGTTCTCTATTGTTTGTGGAGTAATTAAATGAACTATTTGGATCAATTCATAGACGCGAGCACAGTGGATATTCTAGCTTACCGAAATTGATTTTCGACTGCCACGTTTGTCTAAAATATTCAAGGTGCCGTCCATAATACCACTACATTTTATCCTCCATCTATTCAAGGTACACCTGTCTATAGTTTGAGGGCATAGATACTCTTTAAAGGTTTAGGAATTTCCGCAGGATTAATGTGTTCCACGGTTAAAGAACTTTATCACTGCACGTTATTTTAAATGTTTAGAAACTGCTGGTGTTCTTGATACTATGGCAACGGGTACTGACAACGAACTACTCAACCGAATCTAATATACCGTGAAATAAGAACGTAGTTACAAACTGATACCACGCAATGCTGCCTATGAATTTGTTCTCTCGAGTTATGTTCGAGGGTGCATTATTTATCAGCCATGCCTTCTATGTAGCTACAAGTTTAGATAAAGTCTTTTCGAAATCATGTAAATGGCTAATTGTGTCTGCTTTTAAAAGAACGTTTGCCATTGTGTCATTGCATGTTTACCAGGTCTTCGATGTAATACGTTAACGATGTAGTTTAGTTACTGCCGGTTTTCGAAATAGCTTTGGTGCAGCCTTCCTTATCAACGACTTTGAATATAAAGGTAAACAAAGGACAACTTGTATTTACTAAAATACGAGGGTCGTTTAGAAACTAATACCCGTTTGAGAGCTAAAAAATTACTTTTAAATATTAAAGAAAAATAAATGTATTATTTATAAAATGCATATCTAATGCTAGTTCTCCTCATAGTTACCGTGCAAATTTAAGCAGTTGTCATAACGTGTGACGAGTTTCTGTATCCCAACTTGAATGCTGTCCGCCAGTCCATTGGCATAAGCAGTCAGGTCATATTTCATCACTTTGAAGTTTCGTCCCTGCCAAAAAATCCTTACGTTTTGTGATGGGATGAAAATTTGAAGGAGCCAGGTCTAACCTATAGGTTGGATGGTTAAAAGTTTCCCACTTGAATTGTTGTTTTCATAGTGACATTAAGCGTAGCACTTTCGTGTAAGTGATTGACACCGAACAGATGACTCGTTAATAATACTTCCTCCATATCACTTCTCCAATTGACAGAAAATATCACATTTCTTGCATTAAGAAATATAATTAGAGGCCTAATGTTACAAGTAGCGGCGTTATGTAACATTTTGGATATTATAAACATTTACAGAAGCGACACTGTCAGTGATAGGGACACCGAACTTCGCACACAGACAGCCGACGTGCAACTAAAAGGGTTAAACTTTAACCAGCGGCTGTTATAATCGACCTTGTAGTTTAAACCATAACGCTGTGGTGTAACATACTAATTTCTTTAACATTATCATCCTTGAGAATTATAACCAGGTAGTTACTTGGCTTGACTCTATCCTATTTACTTGCCAGATAGATACATAGAATACAAGTAAATAACGGATTAGTTGAGCAATGCTATTGTTTTTACTTGATAGTCTTTACATTAACATCGTTAGTGCCTTACAGTGTTTTATAGTAAATATTTGTAAATAATCATGAATGCCGTCCTTCAGGTAAATTATAAGCTACATCGCAAGCATCTGTATTTAATATTTCAATAGATATTTTACAATTTGTTTCTGAATTTAAAGAAGATATACTGATATGTAATAACTTTTCATGTCTTATTAAAACAAATAAAAAATAGCACCTAAATCGTACTAGAGATAATCCAGGAGATAAATGTTTCCCGAACGGCAATGGGACCCAGAAAATTAATGTTACGCGATAGAGAGAAAAGCTAAATTTTTCTATATTTCAAAATGGAGAAATATTTTTAGATGAAATATACATTTAGTGTTAATGTAATACTAGCCAACTTGTTGCAAAAATTTCATGCAGCATAATACAATGAATGGAATTTGGCGGGTTCGCGAAACTTAAACCTTGTGATCTCACCAAAGCATTTGATCGTGTGACATAATCTCCTTCTTGATAAACTGCGATGTTATGGTTTGAGCAATTCGACGATTTATTTTTTAAATCTTATTCAACTGCTGCGAAATAATCTCTTTATGTGAACAATATCTTGTCAAATGCGTGATTTAGTGACGACGGAGCAAGGTCACCAAGAGCGACCGCTTATTATACACGTGCATATGGTTCAAACCCCAAATATGCGAGACCTGCAATCAATTTGTTTATAATGATTAACAGAATATTACAAACTTTAAACGTAAAGCAAACAGCTCATAAAGATGTATTAATCCAGTTCCAACGCTATACCTAGTAGTTCCTGCTCGAGGGCGTCATTTTGTAATGTTCCTTCCACCAGGCGGTACAAAGTCTGTGTACCAAGTGTCAGGTAGTTGTCAGAAAGAGAATGGGTTCAGAAGTTGAAACAGCAGGCAAGGTGTACGTTAAATGTATCAAGTTCAAAACGTTTGGAATGAATATGACAGACAGTTTAGCTAAAAGTAATTAATTAATTAAATAAAACGGGATGGAGGTATTTACAGAGGGTGTTATTGTATAGGACAGGTTTGAATTTAAACAAGAAGGGATATGTGCATTCACTCATAAAGTTGCAACTCAATTTTTATTATACTATATTGTTTTAAATGCAATTCTTTAATTACGACAGTTATTTTAAATATTTTATTCTGGCCATTGTTTCAATTTAATGACCTTAATTATGTAAATTATACTGAATATTTCATATATTTGTACAAATTGATTTTTAATATTAACTGGAGAATTGTTACTAATCCTTTTAGTAATAATTAACACAGTACGGATTTAATATCATTTATTTACTAATCAAATATTAAGGCATGTCAGAAACTATGTACAGATTTATTCAAATTACTTATTTACAATTTTTAAAACCAACAATAAAGATTTGTTGCATTTTGAAACGTTTTTAAGTAACATTTATGTTCAAGTTTAATTTAGCTAAGTTCATCACCCTTATCAGAGCGAAAATGTACTTTACTTAACCTTTATAAATCCCGACAGGGTTCGTAGTTATTCGAACCCGTTCGATGTTTGCTAATTTCAGATCAATGAAAAACTAATAATACCAATACGGCTGGTCTCGTGCTTTTATACACGATAATTAAATTAATTGTAGTATTTGACTATATTAATTATGACAGTATCGGTTATTTAGTGTATAGTGCCCTTTGAGGCCGTGAGGTGTTTGATTTTTGGAGCCGACAACTTCTAAAAGAAGAGGTTATCTCGTAAGGCCCGACCTAAGATTCGGGATTAATCGTGTTCTCTTGATCGCTGGGAAAGAGTATATGTACCCGAATCTGTGTCCAAAGCCGTGCTTCAGGATAGGAGTTATTAAACATAGGACTAAACTCTAAATAAACAATGAATGCATTTAGTCAAATACACCCGGTGTTTTTTTGTGCGAAAGGTATGAAACAACAGATTGATTTTTCATCAATAGTTGCTTAATTAATTCGTAAGTTACTGACATGGATCCGTGGATTTAATATACGGTCAAATATCTGTTTCATGCAAAGTGATTTTTTTCAAATTTGGTATGTGTATACACTAATGAGCAGGAAATTTATCGATCATAATGGCAATTTTCTGTAACTTCCGGTTTAGCCGGAAATGCCATCAATTGCTTATTTTTAAATGGGATATCCTGTATATTGTTTAATTTTTAAATGCGCAATAAGA
>JAHWXV010037282.1:0-11462 GCA_024586415.1 Phrixothrix hirtus
ATATATATATATATATATATATATATATATATATAATTTGAATAATTCTGTTCATAGTTTCTGACATACGTTTCGTTAAAGTATTAATATTTGATTAGTAAATAAATGATATTTAAAACCGTACAGTGTTAATTATTACAAAATGGTTTAGTAAGAATATTTCAACTAATATTAAAATCAATTTGCACAAATACATGAAATATACAGTATAAATTACATAATTAAGAACATTAAATTGAATTAATATTGCCAGAATAAAATACTTACAGTAACATTCATAATTAAGAATTTACATTTAAAGAAATATACTATGAAAACTTGGTTGCAATTCTACAAATGAATGTACAAATTCCCCCTTTGTTAAATCCAAACCTATCCTATTCGATAACACCCTCTGTACATATCCCTATCCCGTTTTATTTAGTTAATTAATTAGTTTTAGCTAAACTGTTTATTATATCCATTCCAAACGCTTTGGATTTGATACATTTAACGTATAACCTACTTGCTGTTTCAACTCCTGGACCCACTCTCTTTCTGATAACTACCTGAGGCTTTGTACGCAGACTTAGTACCATCAAGAGTAGGATTGGAGGTACCGGGGGCTGTGCTTTACCAGAATAAATAGTTAACATGTCATCTCTCTATATATTACCTCAATTGTAGTCTACTTATCCGGTTATGATAACTATTAGACCTTTACTATAAGTTGTGCGCTTGCGTAATTTTACGTTATCCTTTAACGGTAGTTGTGCGAAAACTCTTTATTATTGAAGCGAAATACGATATCTCCAAAAGCAGTTTATTGCAGAGGCAATGTTTAGTGCTATGTTATAATGATGAGTCAAACCATGTATGGCGGAACAAAAGCGCACTAAACAACTCGTTGGACTTGATATACAATTGAAGACATTGCTGCAATAAGGAAGCAGCTCCGTTTTTAAACAAAAAGAGTTAGATACATAATTAATTACAATATTAAAAGCTATACCTTTTGGTGTAATAACAAATCAGTAGACACAATAATAACTTTGTAATTATAGCTTTTGTACTTACCGCCTATTATAATTTGGTGCAATAACGAGGCTACTCCAGGATCTGCCTCCTTTTTACACCAAACAAAAGAATGCTGTCAACGTTACTGTCAATTATTGCCGCTGGATGGTTTGCCACTCGCATATGTTATTTACACAAGGTTCATTATTAAATTCGTGCGTAATGTATGGATTTGCATTATTTTGTAAAAATGAATTCAGATCGCGACAGAAGTAGTGCGTCTTCAGAAAATTATTCTCTTAGTGAAAGCGAAAGCAATAGTAAAGACAGCACTCAGGAAAATATTAGAATTGCCGAGAAACTTAAAAGTAAGGTTAGGGAAAGGAAATCAGTAGATCAAAACACGTGAAACGTAACACTAGAAAACAAGTGAGGTTACAAGGAAAAGAATATACTAATTCTAGAGGAAAAGTGACACAAGAAAGGAAAGTTGGAAATGACTGAAGCTGCAGATGGAAATGTTTTGAAAAGGCTGCAATAGACAAACGTGAAAGCATTTTTTAAAGTTTCTATCAAGTAGGATCCAAGGCAGCGCAAGATGGGAACTTGTGTGGTTTTATTACTTGTCATATAAAACGCAAACCCTCCAAGTCGGGTAATGGCCGTCCACGTACAATGTCTAACAAATATAAGGTTGGGAATTTCTTATCAAAAAGCGTACATATCTGTATGCTTTTGATTTTATTTTTAGATTCGAATTGGTACAACAAATATTGATGTATGTAAAAAGGCGTTTTGCGCTATTTATGGAATCTCAAGGAAAAGAGTTGAAATATTAGCTTCGCATACAGGTAAAAACAGGAGAACGTCTACTCCAAGGGATATGATGGGAAAGCACAATAATCGTCCCAACAGTATTTCGGATGACGTTTCAAGTCAATTAGATTCTTACATTGTAACGTCCTTTTTTAATCATTGGTATTCTATTGAACTTCAATATGTCAAATTGAATTAAATAGTTAGGTATTTTGTTGTGAATGGTTATAAAATAAAAATAGGAATGTAACATTTCAACTAACTGCGCCCCTGTGTTTTGCGAATATGTAGATAACGCCGCTACGAAAGCGATACGAATTTTAATGCCAGTACTAGAAGGCCGTTGGTTGAGGATCGTTGTTTAAAATTCCGCACTAAATTTCTAATCATGGCGTGTTACATTGTTTATAGTTTATTTCCTTTTAGCTATATCGTGCCGTTATCACGGGTAAGATTATTTTAATTTGTTTATATCTTAATTAATTTCCATCATTAATTATAGCAACAAGTAACGGTTGAACTTAATAAACATATTGTTCAGAATTTGTAAACGTTAGAAGAAAGTACTATTTATCATCATCTGCTGCTTTCTTATTGGAAAATTTAATTAACAAAGCAAATTATTCTTGGCGATATGTATTTGGATAGTTCCGTCAAGTGACAGTAAAATTGTTGGCCTTCATAGTAAAGGGCTACATATGGCAAGCCACCCAGATTGGTGTTGCGATCGTCGCTCTATCACACGAAGCCGAGGTTAGTCCGTCTTTGTTAACTGTCTTACGTTTCATTCCGCATATGTTGATAAAGTTTGAACTTCAACTTTTTACGCTAACCGGAAAGCATGTTACCAATTGATGTCCCTTACATTTTAAAAATAACGTAACGCTAAATTATTTACTTACGGAAATGAGAAATTCATTAGTCCAATTATAATATATTGCTCGCCATAAAAAGCTATCGTAATTATGAAATTTCAACTGTGAATAAGATCGTTCAAGTAATGTCTTTCGCTATCTTTTAAGTTTACATTTTCTTCCATAAAAATTGAGTCAAATTTAAAGTAAATATCTGAAGTAATTTGTTGAATTAAAATAAATTGTTTTGCTTAAGTTTTACTTCCGTACAATTGTATTTGAGTTTGTTAGTACAAATTATAAAATAGAATTTATCGTAAAATTGTCTAGATTTTTATAAGTTTTATATACGAGGTGTGACATTAAAATTTCTTTTACAAACATAAATTTAAACCACGAAAAGTTCAGTTATTGTTTTTGCAATTAATATTTGAGTATTTTAGTAAAAGTAAAGGATATAGAATTTATTTAAGCTATATTTTAAATTACTTTTTTTTAGTATTTCACTTGCTTATGTTAAACTACAATATATGATTTTTGAAATTTGCATTTTATAGCACCTGTCAAGTTATAATGTTGGAATATCGATAATAAGTAACAACTGTTTCGTTTTCTCTAACGTATTTGATGTTATATGTCGTCTACCTAACTCTATTAGTTTGTTCACTATAATTTCGACTACCATTTTGTTTTGTAAAACTAAATTTTGATTTGATAAGCATTAACAGAGATAAGCAGTTTATGATCTGTTTTCGACTATTCTAGAGTATTTTACTTTTGGGAATGTTAATTGTAACATAAATTTCTTATCACTTATAAATATTGGGTGGCCTAGATCCCGTTTAGGTAAAAGTCAATAATCTAGTTCGTCATTGCTGGTGTTCCGACAGGGATAAAAATTTAAACGTAGTTTTAGAAATTTTTGTTATTTTTATTTGTTGAAATTTATTGCCGAACTCACTCGCGGTAATAAACGAATGTTTTGTTTTACTTCAGTTGTATTTCATTTCTTGTTCCAAGAGCCTAGCTTTTCTTTAGGTTTTAGTAACACCAAAACTCAAAAGCCGTCGTACATCTTGTCGTATGAGGCGTACGCACGAGATAGGAAGGTACATACGACTGGCGCCCTTACAGGTATATGATTTATTTCCTTTCCTACAGGTACTATCTGCGAGTTGTGGATGAGAGTCAAAACCAGCGTAGTAAAGCCTCCCTCGCCCCTCTCCGGTGAATTTCTACTGACCGAAGCTGCAGTAAGTTGTTGTAAGATCCTACGTGGCAACATTCAGAAATTTCCTCAAATATCCTCTCATTATAGTAGGAATAAAAATATAAAACGCTACTATCTATCTCCTACATTAGACATAAAAAAGATGTATGAACTGTATTTGGAGTCTTATGAATCAGAGGTATACAAACATCTGCATGATTCAGATTCAAAAGAAAATAATTCATATGATTTTTTCTTCAGATATTTTAAAGTGAACTATAGCAACTACTCATTCGGTAATTCTCGAAGCGACACCTGTCAAACATGTGATAAGTTAGAGAATAAACTGAAATTTGAAAGGATGTCTAAAGAAGAACGCAACTCCATTAAGATTCAGGAAACTGTGCATCTAAGGAAGGCTTCTGTATTTTATGATGATTTACATGAGAAAACCAAGTTGGCTAAAGAAAATCCAGAAGTTGGCGTCATTTGTGTTGACTATCAACAAAATAGCTCGCTGCGTTAAGTACCTTCGGGTGATGCGCTTTATTTGCGTCAACTTCAGGTTTTTAATTTTTGTATACATTCCGCTAAATCTGGAAAAGCCAATTTTTACATGTATGACGAAGTAAGTAGGAAAAGGACACCTAATGAACCCACGAGTTTTCTGCATCATCATATGGAAAATATTTTGGATAAAAATGTTCAATCTCTGTACGTTTTCTCAGATAACTGTGCAGCTCAAAATAATAACATCACATTTGTTCGTTTTCTGTATTCATTGGTTCACAGCGGGAATAATATTCAAAAAATTATCTATCGTTTTTTAGAATCAGGCCACAGTTTTTACCTTGTGACAGGTGGTTTGAAGTGGTTGAAAAGCATATAACGAAAATTGAAAAAGTTTTTCTACCAAATGAATATTTCAACCATTTCAAGAAAGCTTCAAGAATGTTCAATATAGTACAAGTAAAACGGGCTATGATTCTGAATAACGCTGAACACTTTGCACCATGTTTTCGGGATTCGACCCGATAATTAATCTAAATAACAAACAAGTAACCGAGTTAAAGTACTAAGTATGACAGTTTGTCTTATGAAGCAACTAAATGGTCCATAAAATACCCAAATATAAACAATTTCCTACACGTAAGGTCGAAAATACGAATCTGTTAGTGGCGCCCGCCTAACTAAAGTCTTTCTCGGTTTAGATAATTCACTCCTCTCTAAGTTCAACTGGCTGGGCTTTTAAACTCAACGATTTTGTAGTACCTTTTATGATACAATTTTAAGAAGTACTTGGGAGAGCTAAATATGTTGTAACCATGACAAGTGTTTTCAATGTTTTCAACTCATTGCGTAACAGTTATATGCTTTCCAGTGTTCATGTTGAATCTGAACGATTAAGGGAACAAAATGTGTAGAAAGAGGAATGCGTTCTTGACGTAGCAACCAGCATGAAATAACTCCTTGTACATCTCGGTATTTCATGAGCACGTGTAAATGCGAACGCAGCAAGATGAGGGATTGTACCCATCTGACTCACAAAGTGTGAAAAATATTGAATTTTATTATTGCTTAAATGCCAAACTTAAAGTGCTTCCATCGATGTTACTTGCTGATGAAGTCGCGTTTACCTGGAATAGAATCGGCAACACACATTACACTTATCGATGGTTACATGAAAATCCAATCCAAATTCGTTTCCTACATGTCATTAAGTTCGTCATTCTATAATATAGAGTAACGAAAAACACTTATCTTCAATTTCTTCAAAACACGTTACTAGAATAACTATAAAACGACCCTTTGGCAACGGCATACTGTGTATGTCCAGTATGACAAGATCTTTCCCCCCAGATATGTAACGCAACATCACAACGGCATTTTTCCCAATCGGTGGATTGGGGAACTGAGAACCACGGTCACCAAATCACGTTTCCTTACCTTATGGTTTATGTCAATGGATGAAGAGTAAAGTGGATAGAATAAATAAAGTTCTAGCTGAAGCTGAAGCTCGCGTAATGGACAATGTTACTCGATTAAAGGGATATGGAAATACACTCAGACATGTAACGTGTTATAACCTTATGAGAGTAGAAAAATGTATTGAAATTGATAGTGTAATTTTCTAAGAATTATTTTTAGTGTTGAAAACTTGTTACCTGAAAAATAATAATACTCATATGCCACTATTTTGAAAACAAAAACAGTTTTACTTTAAAATAACTTATAGTTTCGCCTTAGGAAATATTTATGTTTTATTCTGGGACACCTTGTATATAAACTGATGGCAATAAATATTACACAGATTTTAATAGATTACATCCCTTAACCTCCGAATACTTAAAAATAGTACCTTTGATGAATATTAATTATCAAAGACTTTTAATTTTGTTGCAACTAATGTGTTGACATATTTCATGAATATCAAAATATAAATATAGGTAAATCTATCTAACAATGTCATAAAATTTCTGAGATAGTGTCGTTTGCTCTATGGTATATTATATGTGTATAGACAACATTCAAACATTACAATACAACGCTGTTTGAAAGGGTACGATTGGTTGCATACTCTATGATTGCGTTTTAAATCATAATTACTTTAATCACTTTTAAATATCATACAATTAAGTTTAACATATTTATATATATACAATAACATCTAAAAAATATACCTAGCTAATTACACCCTCATCAATAATCGAATTTTGGGAATGACTGTTTCACCCGAGAACGTCGTTTATAGTCATATTAATAAAATAGTCAATACATAAAGTTTTAATAAATCTATCATTATAGTCTACTAACTGAGTTTATGATTATTTAATAAGTTCATCGCCCTTAGTGACACAAAAGTATATATTGTCGCTGCTGCTGCGATAGTAGAGAAATTGATAAGCTACGGTGGGGCATTAAGTAAGTTAATATTTTTCGTATGATTTTCTGGTATCTGGAATTCAAACAGCCCCATTGTTAATAATTAAATAGAATAAAAATTAATTAAATAATAGCATAAATTATTTCGTCCAACTAGGGGCAAGTATATACTTTTGTTTATCGAACACTATTAGGATGAGATGCACAGTTTACACTCGAGACTACGTCCATGCCATTGAAAATAATGATCGCATTGGATATTATTGCGATAAAAATGTGAGTACAAACATAACAATAAAGTAACCATAAAAACAATAAACACCATTTAATCAAAATTGATGCCAATTTTGGTGTTTCTCACTTATGCAATGCAAGACACATCTTTTAAACAGATCCTAGTTACGAGTATATATTCTTAATATACCCCACTTCGTCCCGATCGGGAAATGCATCTCTTTCAATTAATAGACATTACGCATTTGTGTTATGTGATAAATGTATTTAGACCTTTATTGATTAATTAACAAATTCTGTTGTTACCAAAAATTAGTTGATATTTGTAGCAGGTTGATAAAACGTATTGTATAACATTTAAAATAATTAACATATTAAATTACAAAACTTATCACCGCGAGGGAGTTCGGCAATAAATTTCAACAAACGAAAATAGCAAAGATTGCTAAAACTACGTCTAAATTTTTATCCCTCTCGGAACACCAAAATGACAAACTCGGTTATCGACTTATGCCTTAAGGGGATCTAGGCCACCCGAATTTATAACTGATAAGAAAATTATGTTACAATTAACATTTCCAAAAATAAAATACTCTAGAATAGTCGAAAACAGATCACAAACAGCGTCTCTCCGGTAACGGTTATCAAAACAAAATTTTGCTTTACAAAAGAAAATGGCAGCCGAAATTACAGTGAACAAACGAATAGCGTTAGGTAGACGACATCTAACATCAAATACGTTAGAGAAGACGAAACAGTTATTAGTTGTTATCGGTATTCCAAAATTATAACTTGACAAGTGCTACAAGATGCAAGTATCAAAAATCATATATTTAGCTTAACAATAAGGAAGTGAAATATTAAGAAAAGTGTGCGTGTGCGTGTGCGCGTGCGTTGGCGTACGCGTGCGCGTTGGCGTACGCGTGGGTGCGCGACTGCGTGTGCGTGTGCGTGTGCGTGTGCGTGTGCGTGTGCGTGTGCGTGTGCGTGTGCGTGTGCGTGTGCGTGTGCGTGTGCGTGTGTTTGTGTACGTATTTGTCAAGATATCTCTAAAACCAGACGTCGTAGAAAAGTGAAATTTTATATATACATTTATTCCCACCTTAGCACTTTTCTGTAAGAATTTAGTTAAAATCGAATGACCGGAAGTACCACTTTATTCTAGTGATGTTTAGGTTTTTTGCAATTTTCTCGAAAACGGCTGTAACGATTTTTTTTAAACTCGCCAAGTTTCTTGCGCCTGTAATGCTATATTTTATGCCGTGATTGGTTTCTTTGAGAATATTCGTTGAAGTAAGTTATCAATAAAAATCTCTAGAGTTAAGCAACGTTTTGTCTGGTGAGTAACTTGGATGTGGGGCTGTTCCAATTATCGTCTTCAAAATAAAAATAAATGAATATTTTATTGATTTGTATGCATTATTTACATACTTAATTACTTTTTTTTAAATCTATAAATTATTTTTTCTTTAAATGAGCTCAAAATTTAATTATAAAGCTCTTAGTACATGTGTAAAGGAAATTATAAGCGGATGAATTATTTATGCTTTTAAATTAATTTTAAAGTTTACAATTTAGGTGTATAGGAAAGTCGCTAAAGTCAATAAATTCAAATTAAATTTAAAGCATGTAAGAGAAAGTCGTGTGTTGTCTCACACCAGATTTTTTAGCTAGAGCTTTTAGTTTCATAATTATTTTATTCAGAGTTAACGGTGAAAGTACTTCGGTTTACTCGATTTACGGAAAATTTTATGAAAAACTACCTAGAATATATGAAAGGGGATTAAATTTTTAAGAAATATAGTAAATTTTAAAAAACTCGTTACAGGCGATTTCGAAAAAATCTTAAAAAACCAAAAAATGACAAGAGTAAAGTGGCACATCCGGTTTTCCAATCTTAGTGAAATTATTGCAGTAGCTTGCGACGATGGATAGAAGCTCACATATAAAATTTTGTTTGTCTAGGAGTTTTGGTTTTTGAGTTATCGTGTTCACAGGCACACACACACACACACATACACACATGCACGCACACACGCACGCTCGCACGTACCCACGCACGCACCCACGCACGCACGCACACGCACGCCCGCATGCACGCACGAACGCGCTCACGCACGCACGCACACACCCACACAGGCCAATTTCCAAAAATATGTTTTCCGTAGTCAGGAGACCCGAAAACGTACTTCCACTAAAATTTCGACATCGAAAATTTTGGTTGTAAACAATACTTTCTCTTTTACCTATATTTCATATAGGGTAAGATAAAGGAAAAATATAGGATAAAACGATAATTAATATGTAACATATTTATTGGAAATTTCAGATATTCGGCAGTTAACTTTTAGAGTGCGCATTTAACTTTTGAACCATTAGCGAAATATCAGGTAAAAAGAAAATCAAATTGGATCACTTGAACTATTCTTTGGGAATACACAAGTTGAAAATAAATTCAAAATGGTGATATAAAAATAACAAATTTTCTATATTTAATTTATTATAATACCATATGGAGTATTCAGATAGATATGACATAAAACCGCCAATTTTTCCTATTCCTCTAGCGCAACTATACAATTATGTACGTTTATAATTTCGTATTTATTACTATCGATGGATTAGTGTTAATACTTTTATCTCAGAATTTTAAGTTAGTTGAACACTGATTTTTCTCAACAAAACTCCCTGTCTTAGGCAGCTTTTAATTGTAAATTAGATTTGGTTGTTAATTTAGGTAAATGATTGTGCCACATTACACACTATCAACAATCAAATCATTTAAATTAAAGTACAATCTGCTACGGCAAGGCTTGGACACTATTACTGGTTTAAACATGAAGCTGAGTTCAAATACGTTTTATACGCGTAATTCATTCAGTTAGCCTTAATCTCTAAAGGTGTATTCATTAATCTTTGCTTGTGACATGCGTTCCGGAAGAACATAAAATTGTTGTTATAATCTTATCGTTGTTATACTTATTGCTCTATCCAGATGGAATAAACGTTATTGTTTTGAATACGTTCTTCTCTTGAATTTTTCTTTTCTCCGTTTAAATAGAACCTCCTTAGTACCGGATCGTCGTTGCCGGTTTCGACTGGTTTTGGAGCGCAATAACGATCTTTAGTAAACTGTCTGGCGCCCTTAATTATTCTCTTATCCTAATCGTTTATGCAAATTATACGTGGTGAACCGGATTAAAATTTCTGATCCGCTCCCACTCTCATAAAGTACTGAGCCTAAGGCATATACAAAAATTAACCTTCTACAACTTGCCGTTAAAATGTTAATGTCGAATGAAAGTTTAAATAGCCTGTCTTATTTCGAATTCCATTTTCGTGATTTTAATATTTATTCTTCTTTTTCTACTGTTTCTTACCTATATGAAATATAATACGAGTACAAAGTTTTTTTAGAAATAAACTGGTTTATGTGTGTGTGTGTGTGTGTGTGTATGTGTGTGAGTGTGTGTGTGAGTGTGTGTGTGAGTGTGTGTGTGTGTATGTGTGTGTGTGTGTGTGTGTGTGTGCAGTGTGTGTGTGTGGGGGGGAGGGTGTATGTATGTGTGTGTGCGTGAATGCGTGGATGCGTGCGTTCGAGCGGGCCTAAAGTTACGTTTTGATACTATTTCGCTAAAGCATGATGATTCAAATAACGTTAAACTTGTACTTTGAAATTTACGCAAGTCCTTGTAGAAAGTGCATATTTGTATCACTCACAATAAAAAATTCTTGGTAAGCCATGGTTTTAAAATTGACCGTAATTAATGCATCCTAAAACCCGATATGTATACTACATGTTTACGGTCTGGCTTTATAATAATATATTACGATATAAAATCAGTAAGTGCCTTAGGACAGATCTAGAAAACGTTAGAAAAACAAGACTCGAGGGGTTGAGTTTTGCTAATTTTCAAGACCTGTTGTACTGAGGCACTTAACGATAGTGTGTCGTACACGATTTTTGACCTTTACGACAACTATCATCTAATTACAACAATTTGATATCAAACCTTTATTCGGTTTCATAACAGTACTGATAATGTTATGAGCCATAACGTGTTTGTTATCGGGGCGTTACTATGACAATTGCAATAGTTCGGGAAATGTATCAGTCAACTTAGCCGGTAAATGTACAAAAACAGGTCGGTAGCGGAAAAACTTATCAAATACATTTTTTTAACTTACAAAGGTTTTCAAAATGTTGGTCTCCTTTTCTGTTTTCAAGAAAAGATTCTGTTGGATTTAAGAATACTATAACGAATGTTGTGGACGTGTATAAAAGTCTACTATTTAATTTTCTGAAAGTATTTCAAAACAACCCTGTAGAGAACAAGAAATTTTTATTCAATTGTGGCCAATTATGAAAAAAAATTAAATCGATCGCGCTAGTTATGTTAATAACTCTGATTCATTTTTTACATGCTGTTATTCAATTCACCCAGTTCGTATGGGTCAAATGTTGTAAT
>JAHWXV010037382.1:0-12349 GCA_024586415.1 Phrixothrix hirtus
GTAACACGATAACATGTCAAACTTCTCTAGATTATTAAAGTGTTCCATAATTAATTTTAGTAATCACACTGACCAAAAATTATAAAAATTAAAACTCTTCAAGTAATAAGAGCAACAAACAGCAAGTACTATTTTACAGTAAACAACCGATTGTTGACAATCGAATGTATTTTGTTTTTCAGAGCAATACAGATTCATTTTTAGTCATAGCTTTAAAGTAAAATACATTTTTATTTTTACTACTTTATCCCTTTTTGTTCTTTAATAATTGTACTAGTTTTTAAAATGAGATGTTCTCAATTGTTTCGTAGTAGATGTTCCGTTGTTTTTGATTTGTTCCCAGCTTTATAATAAAAACATAGTTTTTTTGTTGCAACTTCGTTGTTTTAAAAGATAAGTATATCAAACCTGGTATTGCTGAAAAGAAAATTACAAGCAGTTTTTACTAATGCCATGGCCGTCTAGCATTTGTTTAAAAAAAATAACGTTGAGGTTACACTGCCAATATTAAAAAGTATAATGCAAAATCTGGTGGGTTATTAGTAATCTATATAAAAAAGTGTCTTAAAGATGTCAAAGAATCTTTGACTTACCTCTTCAAATAAGATAGTTGCAATTTTTCCTTTGTAACGCTGAAACGAATACATTTTTAAAATTTTAACGGTGATTCGTAGTTGTCTTTAATGTGCTGAACAATTCCTCCCATTTAACCGAATCTCTATCTCTTGCCGTTTCCGAGATCCCCATGGTTAACGCGATCTTTTGGACACACTGTATATATATATATATACATCAATTGAACTAACTTCTTCATTTTCATGGTTGCTACCGTATTCATTATCTTTTTACTTCTATGTTGTAATACCACGGTATTTTGCTAAAATAGAGAACGTAAAATTTTAATATTTTATTTTATTCTCGTCGTCCAAAGGTGTGCTTGACCGTTAGAAAATATTAATGTAATTAGATATTAAATGTTTGATGTCAAGCTTTAAAACACACATTTGCATCAAAAACCAGCTATTCCGACGTCGAATATCGGTGCCTTGCAAAACTTTGAGAAATTAAATAAAGTGCTGCTTCAGAAAATTTATAACCTATTAGCAATTAAGGATTAAGGAAGTAATATAAATTTGTATGTATATATCAGATTAAAAAAATAAAAAATTTGTGAAGTTCCAAAAATGTTTAATATTTTTTTGAAAAATAAGATTTTTAAACGTTTTTCGGATTTGAAGCTTTAATCAGAGATTTAACATTTTATTGAAGGAATTAAAGCCGAAAAGTGCATAAGAACTTATATTTTGAAAAATATTAAAATAATGCGCAACTTCACCAATGTTTTATATAATTAATTTACTTTATGCAGTTAAGCATGTTTCACAAGTACCCCGCACCGAAGCTATTAATTTAATATATCCTTTTATATTTGAAATATTTTTTAAAAAAGGAGTCAATAGTTATCATGAAAGTAAATTTAAAAAGTTAATATTAACCTTTTTTCATTATACAACTTTCAAAGAGAATTTTGTTTTAAAATTTAATCTTTATTGGTATAAGATTGATATCAACGTATTTATTCAATTATTTATTTAAACGACATTTTAAACTTTATTCTTTGATGACAATGTAGTTTATTGCTACGTGATCGTTAGTTAGACACCTTGCAATTAACCTTTACACCTGTAAAGGTTCCTCTTTGTCCAAGCCCTTTTGTTTATTTATCAAATACACAAACCAAAATTTAAATATAATATTTATTATAAAAGGAAAAATTTTATAAAATTAGTAAGTATATTAAGGTTTGCAAGTTATCTATGTTTAAAACAATATTAAAAATAAATGACAGTTCGATGTCAAATTGTGGGATTATCTGGTTTATATTGCTTAGCTGCATGTATAAGATACCACGTATTCGTCAAAATACACAATTTGCAGAATTGATTCTATTTGAAAGAGGAGGCATTGTTGGGTTGCATCAAGCAGGACTATTCATCTAGAAAATCTGTAGAAGATTGGGGGGGGGGAGTACGTCTACAGTATTGCGAATGTGACAGACTTGAACGAATGAAGGTTTCCGGACTTGTGAATGGGGATATGGTCGGCCTCAAAGTATTCAGGAGCATGATGTCTGAAGACTGCGCCTTTTAGTGATAAGAGATTATTTTGAAACCGCATTGTTGAACGTAGATTGAACAACAAAGTATCGTTCCGTACCATTAATCGTAGAATTCGTTCCTTTGGAGTGTCCTCATACGGTCTGTTACGTCGCACGATGGTTCGAGAAGACGATTTGTTTACTAATTGGCACATAATTTTGAGTTGAAAACCTTAATATAAAATGTTCGTAAATGTCTTCATTTAGACCAGGGTACATTTCTCTAATTTAGAAGTTTGACAACATTACATGACGTTCGAATGAGCAATATTATTTATTGATTCAACAAAGTCAATTTAAACAATGATAGTCAATATTAACCATGATAATAATATTTTAAGGGATTTTGTAACAAGGTTTTAAAATTATTAATGTTAAAACCATTAACAACGAAGATAAAGGAATGAGTTTAACACAAGACGATGAAGACCAATAGAGTCACTTTAGCAAGATACAAGAAGACCTTCCACCCTTAATACTACTTAAACGAAGCCGAGTTGACACCTCTGAACAGGGAAATAAAGACTAAGAAGATTCACCCTCCTCCCCCGTGCGTAACAAGGCCAAATGCGTAGACTTCAAAGAGATCTCTAACTAAAACCATGTCAAAATTCTAAAAGCTTACAATGCGAGATATGGAGCTCGCACATTTACAAAAGATTCGAAGGGTTTGATGATGTTCCGACGAATACGAACTGAAATGGAAGAATCCTTCCATTTCTTCCAGTCAGAGGAAGCGAAACCTTTTAAAATTGTAGCCCAGGGAGTTCCAGAATCCATCCCCATCAGAGACATTAAAGGAGATCTAAAAGAACAAGGCTTCCTATTCGAGAACATAACTCAAATGGGAAATAAGAACAAAGAGTTTCTGCTCCTACCAGTAAATGCTCCTTAAGCCGATGCGGACAAAAAATTTATAATATTAAACCTAAGGGTAACCACGGAAACCAGAAGAAGATCAGTTACATCTACACAATGTTACAAATGCCAAATATTTCGGTATATATCATATAAATACACCGCACCCTATAAATGTATAAAGTATGCAGATAACCGCCCATCATACAAATGTTAAAAACCTAAAATAACAGCTGAAAAATGCTGCAGTAATTGCCAGGGAGAACATTCGGAGAGCTTGTGAGCATATCCCATGCATCCAATCAATTCAAAAGCAAACCAAAGAACAAAAACTTTCAAACATTCCCAAATCACACAGGAAAAATCATTCACTGACGCAACAAGAAACGCGAGAGGAAGCGCCACTACAAACTACGAAAACAAACTACCAAATAAACTAGAATCAATAAATGAGAAACTTTTCATCCAAATCCTATCAGATATTTTGAGAAAACTATAATGCATTAACACCCAATCAACTTAGCCACGTGGAATGCGTGTGATGTTAAAGATAAAAAGCCTGAACTGGAAATGTCCTTAAGAGAACAAGATCCATCCGCTATATTAATTACGGATACAAATCTGAAACCAAATTTAGGTTTCGACGTAACTGGGTACATCTGCTATAGGAAAGACAGGATAAGCCTTGAAGGGAGGGGTGTATCCATTCTCATCAGCAATCGCTGGTATGCAATTAAAGAGAATTTCGAGACGCAAACCTTACAAACCATTGAGGTCAAAACATAAATCAATGGAACTGTGGTCAATCTCGTAGCATGCTTCCAAGTAGCATAAAGTCAAGCATCTGGGAGTCGCTCTGGACAAAAATTTGACGATGTATAAACACAAATCGAAGAAAGGGCTTAGCTGCAAGAGTCTGTTACAAACTGAACCTACTAGGGCCCGAGAGCACCTTGCCACTGTCGATTAAGAAACCAGTAATAGACGTTGTCATCGTACCGATGCTTATTTATGGCAAGGAAATATGATGCAAAGCATTCAGTACGGCCATTAGGTCTATTTAAACGGGTTATAATAAAGCACTAAGGCTGATAACGGGCACTTCGTGATTAATAAAGAATGAACATATTAGAAAGGATCTAAAGGCGCAATATCTCTTGGAGGTCGCTCTAAAACGCCGTCACCAAATGGTGTAAAGGATGCTTAACCACATTTCACCCCCAATTCGAGATGTATGCCAAACATTCGCCTAATGTAGGCTTGCCTACATACGCTATCCCTCTTGGATACGCCATTACCATGACCGAGCTGGAATGAAATTGAGTATTGGGGTCTTTCACCTCGTAAACTGAATAGAGGAAAGGGAATAAAGAAAAATCAGTGTTTAGAGTTCTCGACTTGGGTGTCGATTGCTGTTATCTGACCGGTATTCCACATAATTTACTTTAATTATATATAATTCATTTTTGGATGCTGATCTTGCCCTCAAGGATTATATTTTGAAAATATTGTTGAGCGAGAAAGCCTTTATGTTAACTACTAACTAAAACGCGTAATTCATCACGTAATGTAATTGTGATTACTTTATATTGTTTGCTAATCTTACTCTTCTAAATAATTGATTTTGTTTAACTACACACAAATGAGTTAATTCTAGCAAACACATCATGCAACGTAAATTGCTTGTAACTTATTTACGTTACTGATGCTCTTAGTTACAATGCATCACTTATGATTTTACCAACAGCACTTTGCGTATCTACTTAGCTATACTCTTTAAGCTAAAGATAAAAAATTATGTGTTTTACAGCGTGTACACCCCTTTTATTAACTTTTTGGCTATTTCGAGTATTTTCAGAATTTTATTGTGCATTTTAACGTTCTGAATTTTTCATTGGTACAAACTTTATCACACCCACTGATTGAGTTTAATTTGGACGTGACCTTTTTAAATTTTAGTTACTTAAAATACTTAGGATTTTTCTTGTGGAATAATTCAGCATTACGAAGGTTCAGTTTATTGTAGTTTCTAGGATTTTAATACACAATTACTTTTGTTTGAATCACGCATTTATCTGCAATGTATAGTATTTGAGATGTCGAGCGCATGCGTTTAGTCTGCTCCTTTATAATTTTAAATACAGATCAATTATTTATCAACCTTCTTAAATATTATTTACAACGGTTGCCTATTTTACTCTAACAATCTGTACGGTCATGAATATTATTTGTAAATCATTATGTTATTGGTGCTTAAATGATTATGTTTAATTTAATGTACGTCGATAGATCATTCAAAACATTTGAACTTCCAATTAGCAACTTCCAGCAAGCAACAAAATAAAACTCAATCGTATATGATATGAAAATATTTGTAGAATTAAGGTGAGCAAAACCAGCAATTAAACGTTCAGGCGTTGGATGTCTTTTGAGTTATCCTTAAAATGCAAATCTTTACTAAATAACTAAACAATAATATATGACTTACTTAATCAATGTATAATAAATTAAAAGCACAAGTCAACTGTTAAAAGTTTGTTTGTCAAATATGTTCTATATTTATTCTATATTTATTTAATTTAATATCTAAAATCTTTAAAATAGATTTTAAACAGAAAAGGAATTGTTTAAAATAATATTTTTTACACGAAGTCAAAATATAAATACAAAACTTATTTAAAAGATGAAATTTGTAGAATTAAATATAAATATTATTCTTATAACTAACTTGCTAAAATATCAGGATATAAGTTAACCCATCAGCTTACTGATGCGTTTTTGGAACATGTCACGTTTTCGAAAATTTTACCGTCTTGCATTAAATAAATGAACAATATTCTACTGCCATCTATTAATTTATAAGGGTTATACTCTAGGCTACTATGATATCACATATTTCCCGCCAAATAAGGTTATATGATTGTATACTGCTGCTTTAAATCGGAAGTGTATTTTTCTCTCATTTATTACGCTTTATGTGAAACCGTTACAGGTACACACGAAGAAACACCTGCGTGTCGCAAAATTTTGGCGCTAGTGATTACTTGGAGTAGTAATGAATACAAAATGCTTTACAATAGAAATTGTAGGATTCTGAGATTCATTAAACACCAGCAATCAATACCAGTGAACTGTAATAAATGATAATAAATTTAAGTACCGGAACTTACCTTAAGATTTCTAAGATGGTAGAGCGGCGTGACCAATCTTTCTTCTTTAAAGTGAAATTGAAGGGAAGGAAAACGGGATAATTAGGTAGTACAAAGTTCTCAATGCACAAAATATTTACATGTATTTAAAGGGAAATTAATTTAATATTAACAATTATTACTATGCTACTATGCAATACTGAACGCTACACTAGTATCGGCGTTACTTAGCAAGGGGGTACGAGAGTTTTATAAGAGAGAGGTGATGCGATAACGATAAGCTAGACGAGACTGTTTAAAAACTATATTGTAGAATCTAAAAGAATTAAATCTACTTTGATTTTATATACAAAGCGCCAACATGCCGCCGGTCTTGAACCAATGCATGATGGTTCAAAGAGAAGAAAGAAGAGCAGTTACGGCAGTCAAAAAAGCTTAATGACAGGACGGGAGTATTCGCCTTTTGAGGTGCGAATGCGAGCAACCCGTACCACGTTATCTGAACCAGGAAAGAGCGTAATAACCTGACCGAGTGGCCATTGAAGTGGAAAAGAATTGGGCTCCGAAATTACGACCACATCATTAATTTGATGGTTAGAGTTCTGCGTGGTCTATTTGACACGCTTCTGCAAAGTTGGAAAATACTGCAAATACCAGGCCTTCCAAAACCGTTGAGTCAAAGCATGAATCAGTTTAAAACTCTTCAACTGATTATCTAGTGTAAAAAAATAAGTCCGGTTCGGGAAAGGTGGTGAGTGGTCTACCTATTAAAAAATGAGCTGGTGTGAGAGCTGACAGATCATTGGGATCGGACAACATTATCGAAAGAGGCCGAGAATTTAGGATTGACTCAATACGAGCAATCAACGTGATAAATTGCATTAAACTGAGCGTATTAGTCCAAACAACGCGCTTAAGATGGTGTTTAGCACCTTTAACGACGCTTTCCCAAAGCCCACCAAGATGCGGGCAAGCCGGTGGAAGAAAATGAAAATCAGTACCTTGTGATGAGGAAAATGACAAAATAGAGTTTTGATTGTTGGAGTCGCTTAGAAATGAGTGGAGATCTCTCTTTAGTTCGGTGCTGGCACCAATGAAGTTAGTACCGCAATCCGATCACATATGCGCTGGAAGCCCGCGATGGCTAAGGAATCGATGTAAACAATCAATGAATAAAGGTGAAGTTAAGTCAAGCACCACCTCCAAGTGAATTGCTTTTGTGGCAAAGCAAACAAACACGCAAAGGTAAAATTTTTGACACAATAGGTTTTCGCAGCGAAGACATTTTGATCTGAAAAGGACCTGAGAAGTCCGTACCAGTATGAAAAAATGGAGGAGATGGTGTAACTCTAGCGCTCAGTAAGTTTTCCATACGAGGAACCAAATTTGTAGGTTTTGTACGAAAGCAATTGATGCATTGCCGTACTCTGGATCAAGCGAGTTGACGAATTGAAAGGATCCAAAATTTCTGAGAGAAGACTCTGCAAAAACGATGGTCCACAATGGGCATAGGAAATATTACAGAAATCAACAAGAGCGATGGCCAAGTGGTGAGATTTAGGTAATATAATTGGGTGTTTATAAGTTAATGGCATTAACGGCTGAGTTAATCTGCCACCAACATGAATTAGTCCATTATCTATAAAGGGAAATAATTTTGAATTTGTGGACTACAAATTTTGTTAGAATTGATAGTTTCAATTACCCAAGCGAACGAACGAGATTGTATGTATTTGCAAATTGCTAATTTACCGCGGTGAAGAGCTGCAAGATGAGAAGTAATAGATGAGCGAGCATGAAAACGAAACATATGTGTGACGACACGAAGAGCACGAGGCCACGAAGAAATACGCAAAAATAAATGAACGGTATGGGTGGAAGAAACAAGACAAGAAGGACTGAATTCTAGTCTTCCAATGTTAGGTGCTAGAAGTGAAATATTTTTCTGTCAATTGTGCAAAGGTTCGATGAACTATGATTGTCCAGAATACCAAGACAGATCACTAAGTAAATTAAAGTTAACAATACCACGCGACGGAAAATCAGCAAAATCAAGATTTGAGGGAACGTAACGCCACCAAGTTGGCTGAGTAACCTGTTGGATGAAAGCAACTCGACTAGCGACAAAAAATTTTAATTTACAAGGAAGTAATTGAAGCCAACTTAAAAAGACGGTGGAATCGCACCACAAATGAATCGATTCGAACGAAAAAGCAGTTTTAAAAGCGTTTAGTAACATATGGATCAATTGGGCTAGTGATAGGCACTAAGAAGTTCCAAACGGGGAAGCGAAATAGTTTTCAATGGAGTAATATGAGTTTTAATGAGAAATAGCGACGAAGAAACAACACCTTTTCGTTCAGATCGAAGAAAAACGACTGCGTAACCCTTTTGGGACGCATCACAGAAACAATGGAGTTGGTATGTTGCGAAAGGAATTAAGAAGAGACGAGGTAAAATAAAGTTATTTAACGTTTGGAATGATTGCAGAATGGTTTGCTAGGTAGAGTTTGATTCCTCGGTCAGAGGTCATCCCAATCAAGATAAAGTACGCAAAGTTGTTGGATTAGACATTTAGCTGACATCAAAATAGGCGAAAGCCAACCGCAAGGGTTATAGATCTTTGCAATCAACGATAGAAGTTTTCGTTTGGTAAGAGGTGAGGAAAGTAGATGCGATGGCGAAGAAAGTTTGAGAACAAAATAATCCGTGTGCTGATTCCAATAAAGACCTAAAATAGAGATGCAAGGATTTTGTGAATGAATTGGTTGGATTAACTATTGATGGTCATCAGGAATATCCGATACGAGATCCACAGAGTTGCTAGACCATTTGCGCAGCTCAAAACAACCTCGAGGCAATAGAGCAGTCGATTCAGTTTTTAGAAGAATAGCCTTTTCCAACGAAACGCCTCCAGTAACAATATCGTCGACAAAAATATTGTTATTCAAAACTTAAAAGCAGAAGGAAAGTTGTGGCTTTCATCAATGTCTAATTGTTTAAGAGTACGAAGAGCTAAATACAGGGAAGACCCAACGCCGTAAATGACTGTGGTGAGTAAAAGACCTTGATAGAATCCTGAGGCGAATCTCGCCACAAAATGCATTGGTACAAGTGATCATCTGGATGAATCTAATTTAGCGATATATTTGCCTAATATAAGAGAACACTACAGGATAATGTCTAAAGCGAAGAATAACGTCAGAAATTAATGGTTGAATTTTGATTCCAATGTACAACAAATCATTTAGGGAACTTCCGGAAGAAGTGTTACCACTAGCATTGAAAACAACTCTTAATTTATAGGCAACACCGTGTGATTTGAAAATACCATGATGGGGTGTAAAGTATTTGGGTGTTGCATGTGAAGGTAGTAATTGCGTATGACCCAAACTTAAATATTCGTGCACGAAATCTAAATATTTTGATTTGAAAATTGGATCTGAAGCAAAACGTTTCTCCAATGACCGTAAACAATGATAAGCGAATTGATAAGAATCTCCCAAAGTTAAAGCATAATTGAGTTTGAATAGTAAGCGGACTTGATAACGTCCAGAGTTATCTCGAGTAACAGTAGAAGAATAAAATTCTTCGCAAAATCGATCTTCTTTGGTGAGTAAAGTTTGAGTAGGAGGTTCTTCACACGACCAAAATGTTTGTAGTTGATGACGCAAGTTGTTTTCAAGCGAAATATGAAGCGAGCACAGAGAGGGAGTGGAAGTACTTAAAGTTGTAGTCATAGGTAACTGAATTGAAGCTGATCCGATTATAACGAAACCGAAAACAGTTTGAAGAACAAATTATTGAAGTTGATACGGTGATCCTACGATAACGGATGTAGCGATATCTTCACCGTACAAGGTATCTATCCAAGATAGAGTATCAAAGGTAGGATCTGCCAAAATGAAATTAGAAAAGATTTTCTTCACATTTGAATTTATACGAAACCGAGGGAGATCGCTTGTGATTTTACTTAAAATAAAGAAAGGATGAGATTTTGATACGACTGTACCCGATAGCGAAGTAATTTCTAAATGTAAAACTCCGTGAGATTGCATTGGAGATTCTCCGATTCCAGCGATCGGAACAGCCACACGATTGCGATGGCATTCAACAGTTGGGCACAACGTTCAGAAATGAACGAAATGTGACTTGCTGTATCCAAAACAGCACCGAAGACAGCGTATTGGGTGTCTGAGACTTTCAGACAAACGAAAGCAATAGGTAAAAGCACAGTTGAGTGATGGATTGAACCGCTTAGCAACGAAGACTGAGTGTGAGAGGAATCACTCGAAATGGACGCGATGGCTGTCGGTTGGACAGACGAAGAAACATATACGTTGGGGTCCTTAAGAAATGATTTACTAGTAGTTGGAGAGTCTGAACGGGAGTAGAAGTGCAACGAGTGGTGTTTCTTGGAACAAACTCGACACGAAAATTTGGATGAACAATGGAAATAAAACGATTTCCAAGGCAATTGACACAAAATCAAAGCGCTGTTTAGGTGCTTTATTAGCAAACACTGAACAGGAAAAAAGTTTGTGAGAACTATGTTTGCAACAAGAGCAAGCGTGTGAACTAGTTACGAGAAAGGACGAGGCTGGTTTGAAGCGTGAATGCGATTTACTTTCAAGTTTAGTGTTGGAATCAAACTTCCCTATAGGTTTTGCTAACGAAGCGGACGAAATGGTTTCAACATTTTCAACGAGAACCGCTTGGCGCTCTACAAACGATACTAGTCAGTCAAGTTTTGGAAAGCTGGTAGTTGAGTCAATATGCATTTCGAACTTGGAAGGCAGATGTTTGTCAAGGCGAGACAAAATTAAAGTGGCAAGAAAAGCGTCATAGACATCTGTCTTCAACCGATTGTAACGAACTAACGTGTACGTGGTACATGTCTAGAAAACTTCTAATTGAAACAATGGATCGACTATCTATAATAGGTAAATTAAGTAATTTATTGCAATGAAATGCGACTTCGCGCTTAGGGTTTGAATATCGATTTTGCAATAAATTCAATGCTATTTTATAATTATTTGGAGTGAGTGTTAAATTTTGGGTATTGGAGAGGCTCTGGATCTTACAATGTTAAAAGATGCTGAATTACACAACATTTTCATGTATGATCGAATTAAATTTCGCAATAAAAGGTGACAAAAATGAGATTGGCCTGTAAATTTAGGTAATGTAATTGTGGCAATACGATATTCGTAGAGGCCCTGGATCTTACAATGTTAAAAGATGCTGAAATTTCTCCATGTCTGTAATTCAACATTTTCATGTATGATCGAATTAAATTTTGCAATAAAAGATGACAAAAATGAGATTGGCCTGTAAATTTAGGTAATGTAATTGTGGCAATACGATATTCGACCGATTTGCCTGCAAAGACATAATGGTGGTTTTCGTTTCGATATTTGGCGACAATGGTTGCCTTTTCGTTTCAATACGTGAACTCACTTTAAGATAAAGGGCTTTTATTATTTGAACGGATTTGATGTAATCCTCTTCCGATAAACCGGCGGGAAACTGTTCGAGATTTTCATATATTTCGATTTTACCTAAGAAGTGTTAATATTCCGCTTTTAGATGCGTTTGTAATACAGACAGTTTACGCGAATCTTCACCGACAATCTGGGTTTTGATTTCATTTAGGAGAACTTATGTTTGCTTAATTAAGCGTGTAAACAAAACAAATGACGTTTTAGGCATTGTGAAATGCGCAAGTAACAAAAGGACGAAAGGCATCAATTAAATTTTAGCTAACTGATTTGTTTCAATAATTTGAAGCAGTAACTAATAGGGTATATGTGGATCCTTTAACCACAATGTAAACAAATCCTCGAAATGTATTATGTATGCTTAAAATAAAAAATTATTTTTGAGTTTGGGGTTCTAATAAACCTGTCAAACTGACAGAAAAAAGTTGCTAGGGAATATTGAGTATAGTCCTTGCGAAGACGTACGACAGAGAGAACAAGTTATTAACTATCGGAGAATAAGCGAGGTCAAGTAAATAGGGGACAAACCAAAAAATGACAAGAGTAAAGTGGCACTTCCGTTTATTGTATTTAAGTGAAATTCTTGCAGTCGCGTGCCAGGATGGATACAAACTCAAATATAAAATTTCGTTTATTTACGACTTTTAGTTTTGGAGATATTTTGTTCACACACACACACACAC
>JAHWXV010037405.1:0-10073 GCA_024586415.1 Phrixothrix hirtus
TATTAAATAAAATGAAAAAAGTATGACAATAGCCACATTAGTAAAAACCATTTTTGATATGCGAAGTTCTCTTATTTTCCATAGTGCGGTGGTGTAATGGCTAAACACGCCAGAGTACAAATCTGGAAGCCTGGATTCGATCACCGATCGCCTCTGAAAATTTTTCTAAAGTTGTACCCATTCCTTTGTAAACACAACAGTTAGTTTAACGATGAAAAGAATTTAAAAAATTTGAATGTATATAAAGTTATCAGAATTCTTAATAAAAAGTTAGATAAGATAACGTAAACATAAAATACTTAAGTCAAATGCGATACAAATAGGGACACCCGGTGCATAAAAACGTAATTTAAATATAAGGAACTCAGAAATTATTTATAAACGTTAAGAAAGGGATAGATAAGGTAAATTTTAGGAATTTAGATATAGATATAAGGGTTAACATTTTCAAACAAAATGAAAACTATTTCCGGTTCACTAAACGAATAACCTATTTCCGAATAACTTGTACAGCAATCCATATCCTATTCGCTATACAGCTCTTATAAATACTTACGAATATCTTCGAGACATTTGGAACCGTTTAATCTATCACTCGCATACAATTTTATGAAAGCCTTGTCAGTTGTCGCCGTTTCTTTGTTATACATGCGTTAATTAAATCATTAAAACATAGGTATGCATTATGACTTGCATTATTTACTTATAAGTACTTAATCAAAGTTAGATTTAAATCATACATCATTAAAACATCATTTTTATTTAAAGAATAAATTGCCTTTATATTGAACTATTTTAATGTACCTTATAGAGTACAAGAAAATTAATATTTTAAAATCCCACACAAATTTAGAATTTAATTCCAGCTATGTTAATACTTACGTCAGCTTTGTATATACAATGTATAACAATTTTGTATCCAAGTACTTTTCAAGGGTAAGATATAGACCGTTTGTTCTCATAAAAATTCCAGTCATTAGTCACTAAAGTAAATAATGTATCTTGTAAATGCAGAAACAAACACGATATTTAACAGGGCAGTTGGAATATTAATTTACGCAGTAGGTTTTGTGTCGCCTAGATGAAAAACATTAGTAACAATATTATCTCGCAGCGGTGCGAGAAATGCATAATCTCACCCAATGGGAGTAAGGTATAGTTCCTTAGGAACGATTTCGTAACGCGAAGTTAGTTCTGATTGAACCACGTTTGTGTTAAGTAGTGCAAAGCTATAAGTGTTGTTAGGGGGTCTCTTCTTATATTTGTTTTAGGAAACTACTTGGACTTTTGTTAAAGAAATTAAGTACCAACCTGGTGATCGACCTGTAGGCAGAAACTCCAAATAAATGGGATTTGTCCTTTAATATGGCCTGTTTCATAGATGCATCTTCTCACCCGTGAGGGGTTATCTTTCCTAAGTATAAAAAGTTGACCCACTACTCGAACTCAAAGTAAACATCCACCTGTAAGTGCTTTATATTTTCTTTGCTCCTTCTTCGTTCATTTCGATTCCGACCTGTGCAAATTGTTTGCAACCGCTGATTGTGTTGCTGTCACCACTGACCTAGTTTTGTTTGCTTAAGACCGTAAAATTAGGTAAAGAAAGTTACCGTCGGGTTTATATAAAATAGAAAGGATATAAATGAATTATGGACTAGTATTGGTGGTAACATTGAATTAAAAATTGCTTTAGTGAAGCATTCTTAATTTCAATCATGTAATTAACCGTCTATAATACATTATTTTTGTATGTAAATTTGTTAGTTTTAGGATTATTTTGTTTAAAATACTCTGGGTACCCATTTTATGATTTAATATTTAACCTGTGTTTGTATACACAAGCGCCTTACAAGCTAGATACGCTGTTATTGTTAAATTTGGTAAGAAATTTCGTAGTTACCTGGAAACGTATTTTGGATATCCTTTTTAATCATGCTTACGGAAGTCTCGCTTGTACAGGTATGCGTGTGTATTACTTATGTAATTTACTTTGGTATACATTTATTTTATTTTCTTTTATTTTACAATTTATCTGTGTATGTACATGTGTGCCCGTTAAAGAATTATTATATGACGTATTTGTGCTCAAGTGTTGTTTTCTTTCATGATTATTGACAACTTAAGTTTAGCTGAAGTGATATTCATACAGTGCGCGTGCAAAAAGTTAATTAGTACTTTGCGAATTATTAAAAACTAGAGGTCATAAATTATTTATTTCTGAGCTAGAGTAACATCTTTAAGGAAATTTAAAGTTCCAAAAATTAATTAAATGATATACAGGGTGGTCAGTCTTGAAATCAGCCCTCAGTTATTTTATTTAATGCACAACACGCTTTCAATTTTTGCAAGTAACGTAACTAATAATTGAATCTTCAGTTAGTATTATTTCATTGATTTTTATATACAGAGTGATCATAAGTAAATGAGTATCTTTAGCATTAGAACATTTCTTTCAGTTTTAATCCAGAGTCTGCAATACTGTTCTAGCGTCTGTTTTCCGCTTGAAGGTAAGGTCGTTAATATCGTGATATACAGGGTGTTCTCCGAATACCGCCTGTTTGCAGTTGTCTTGAAAACAGTGGCGCCCACATTTTACCGATTTAGACTTATTATTTCTACAGTGTTTAGCCTCACAGTACCGATGGACCACGCCTCGCTCCATTGAAGCTTTGCCGGCCGTGGTTAAACACCCGTGATTTCTGCCACATGCGTTATTGTTGATTCAGCCAGTGACAACCAACGAACCTCTTCAAGGCGTGGATAACCAACTTGCTATTACGAATGTCATGGACTGTTTCGGATAAAGAAATTCTGAGTCTATAAATATTCTAAACTTGCCCCTATGAATCTCTTTAATAACACCACATTAAAACTTCACCAAGTACATAATACATAACGTATGTTGTATATAATTGCTATGTTGATTGTCACGTTCTAATATATTTCCCGAACTATTGTAATTGTCATAACACGACAATAACAATCACGTTATGATTTATAACGGTACCAGTACTGTTATGAAACAGAGTAAAGGTTTAATATCAAATTGTCATAATTAGTTGATAGTTATCGTTAGCGCAAAAAATAAGTGCCGTAGTACAATAGGTCTCCAAATTAGTAAAACTCGACCATTCAGGTCTCATTTTTCTGACTTTCTCTCGGCCGATCTTGCATCGTAATATACCATAAGAGCTTCTAAACCCAAGTTCCGTATATTTGAGTTTACTCTTATTTATTTAAGAGTTATGATCGTTTATGGTGATATATAACTTATTGTATTTAGATAGTGGAGATATAATTCATTTTTTTCCTATAATACTTTCTAATGAAAATTATCAATTTGTATTCATTTAATTATTTCTAACGTTACAAGTAGGTCTATAATAAAAATGTAGTACATAATTATGATCATTGTTGATAAATATTGAAAATAACCAATGTTGTACACATTAATCCAGGAAATAGGAACACATTACCTTCCAAAAGGTCAAGAAGTGTTAATTTTTTGATATGTCGTATAGATCGGTTCAATGGTTCAGTATCTAAGTCGACTTCCCCTGTGTGTTCACCGTGGCGCTCCAAAAACCTATTGTGTTATGAAATTCCGGGCGTTTTTCAGTTTACCAATCATATCCTTTTACCAATGCATCTTAGAGAAAATATTATGACATAGGTCTAGAGTCTTAAATTTTCTACAACCTCTAAATGCAAAATATTTTTTATAGAACTATTATGTAAAGAGTTACGCAGTGTCGTAGTTACAAATAGAGCTATGTTGGAAAACTTACACATTTGGATCGATCTGTTATTACATCTGACTAAACTGAGGCGCTCCAACAGGTTGAGATGAAGTTTCATGAATCACTGGGTTATCTGCAAAGTAATCGGGCTACTGTACAGCTGTAGATACAGTATTTGAAAATCGTGACATTAGTGTAGAAGTTCATCGAAGCAGAAAGAATGGGTAATAGATCACCCTGCATTCCGACTGTGAAGCAAATGGTGCTATTCTTTTACGCGGCTGGATACTTATTTTGCAGTAAATGCGCTCGCCGTTATCTCCGTGATATGTGCAATTTACAGGAAAAGATGAACTTTGAAGGGTTTATCCGATTCATAACAAAAGGCGGCTTAGCTATAATGAGATCAGAAAAGGTTTCGTCAGACATATGGTCGAACATGACCATAGAGCAAACTATGACGAATAATATGAAAACTATTGATGGACTGACTCTTGAACGAGAAATTTATGAGATAGATATTTACAAAGAAGTGGAAAATATACGGGCACAAGTTCAGCTATATCAGAATAATTATATTCATTTTAGGTGAACCCGCATGAAACGAAATGGCAAAGATGTTGGCAAAATGAAAAATTAGCTGTCGACACATCGCTCTTTTCCAGTGATTTATGTGTTTATGTTCTGGTGTCATAGGGCACGAAAAAGTGAATTATCACATGTCGCAAAAGCAGCAGTTTCCAGTTGATGGAAATTTTGAATTTTTAAAACTTAAAAGAAGGAACAAGGTGCTGAAATTGACATATGAGGTCAAATTTTTGTAATTAGGGACTAATACATTGACTATTGGCCCACTGACACTTCCCTAGAGAATTTGCATTGCGAAGTAAACGCCGGAAGATTTGGATGTGTTCTTCAGATAATAACTGGTTGCTTACACATTGTCCCTCATTTTAGAAGTCGGCATGCATAAAAATGCAAAATCATCTTTGTATTCAGTATTTGATCATTGCCAAAAAAAGCAAAACTTCCACCTAACCACAAGGTTATAGGGAATAGAACTAATAGAACCCATTAAGTTTGTAAAAGGTACGTCAAATTCGTTAGTGATCATTATGAAACAAATATTGTAGTAATTTTTGATGGCTATCACCTTGATGCAGAGAGGGAGGTGCACAAAGTGCTGATAGATTCAGAAGATGTCACATGAATACTTTTGATGAAACAACAATCACTCAAGTTTTGCAGGAAGAATTCCTAGCGAATGAAAATAACAAACTTTGTTTCATGCCACTCCTAAGGGAGACGCTAACTCAAAACAATGTAACTGTGACGCAGGCAGTGGAAGAAGCTGACGTGCTTATTGCAACACTTACCGTATCCCAATGCAGAGTAGTGGAGACCATCAGGAAGCACATTTATTTGCTGGTTACTTTGAGAAGTTGCGCCCATTTACTTCCGTAAACTTTAGAGGGGTGGTGCTCCTGACAAATTGTTTTCTACATTATCCTACAAGTACTAAGCATCTGAAAACCTACTTCTTGATATTTTTAGTGGGTGTGACACCACGTCGTCCTTATTTGTATTTAACAAAACTAAGTTCTGCACTTTAGTTATGAACAAACCGGAACTGCTAGAACTTGCAAGGAACTTCAGAGATCGTAACGCCTGTGTTTCAACTATCGCAGAAGCAGGAGAGCAAATACAGCTTGCTTTGTATGCGGTGACAGGCCAACAACAGTGAAAGCTTTGTGCTTCAGCTATTCTCCAAATCGGCTACTGAAAGCAACTTACAAAGATATCACCGACACAGGATGCTGCTATGTACCGTGTTTTCCGTAAGCATCGCTAAATTTTGAGATTAATGGACCTAGTAAAAAACGCTCTGGTCTGGGGATGGAGAAACCACAATATAGGGCTTGTTCCGGTTAGAACCAGCTGGAATCCAGCTCCTCAATCAACTTTTACCTATATTTCCTGCCAACGCAATTAAGGATGAACTACGATCTGCAGTTGTAGAAAAGCCGGTTTCAAGTGTTCCATTTTTAAATTGGTTCTATAGTTTCTAAAGTTGAACCGTACAAACATATAAATGAACAAATAATTTTGATCTTTATATTAGTGAACACAGTTATTAAGTGAATTACATACAATAATTTTGTACGGTCTTCAATTCAAACATTTGCCAAAGTTGTTTAAATATTCTGCTAAAATATGAAATTTTCCTCTCATAGTTATGTTTTGCATGTACAATTAAATATAAATTAAATGAATCGACAAAATTTAATGTCTACCTCAATTAAGGATACTCTATTATTGCATAATTATGTTATGTATAATCTGTGAGGGTTGTAATATTTTATATTAAACCTTTCCTACAAATTGTGGATTTAATGTCTCGGATATAAACGAACTATTATGATGTGGATATATGCTTTATTATAGGTTTCCATATTTCCTGTCACCTATTTGTTGGCATTGTTGAATTATTATGTTAATACTGCGCCTTGTAAAGCGCTATAAATTTTACCGCGTATCCTTAAAATAATGAAGTTCGTATTACATGTATATGTATGTATATACGTATAAAACAGGTAGGAGATTGAATATGAATTCTTTGTAGAAATGTTGATAGAAAGTAAATTGAGTTATTGTAAGCGAAAACGTGCTAGCGTGGCGAAAATAATTAAAACGGCACTGCGTGAAAATGGTTACATAAGGAACATTTTCGAAATCGTTGGTTGTTCTTCTCCTTCTTCATCCATTTTAATATTTCACATCAGTATTTATCGATTATTTCTATTTATCGATTATTTATTTAATGCATCATAGTGTAAATTGATTCATTTTAAGTCGCATGCCTGCCCGTTTCTTGAAATATTTTGTAACTTTCCCTCTACATACGACACGTGCTCGTAAAAATGTGGTTTCTTATAATCTTACAATGTAACTGTTATCTCCATATTGCCTCCGCCCCTATACATCCATTGCTGAAAATACTATGAATCACCATAGGTCAACCTTTTCAGCAGCGCAGCCATTTTCCCTTTTACCTCGTTCGAAGTTTCAAGATGGATTTCTTTCAATGCAAATTTTACCTTGGGAACAGATAAAAGTTGGAGCTAAATTCGGCTAGGAAAGTAGGTAGTCCAGCACTGGCATACTCTTATCGGCTAGAAACTAATTTAAGTACAGACCACTATCTTGATGGACAATCCACGCCTTGTTCTTTCATTCAAGCCTTTTCTACTTTATTCATGATTTTAGTTTGGCCAGAACACTATACAACAAGAAATTTAAATTTAATGCGCATCTCGATTTTAACATTAGCCATAGCATTGGCATTTTGGCGTATCTATCTTTTGAATCGTAGCATATAATCTGACTGCTAGAACCAGCTGGCGGCAGCGAACCCTCACTTATCTCGTGTGTTTCGTAAGTTTTAAGTTAACGAGTTTTCCATTAACAAATTGCGTGGTGTTTTTAACCAATTAAAGATATAACTACGATTATTTAACAGCTGGCAAGTAAAAAGTACGCTGCTAACGAAAATGTAATAATTTATTATTGATCATCGCATACAGATTGTGAAGCTTCACTACACAAATTGTGAAAATGTCGCAGGGACAGTTCTTAGCGTTTTCGGTGGTAATGAAGCACCTTTTGGCATACCAATTGTGAATCTAATCAATAAATTTGAGCATTTAGGTAAAGTTAAGCATGACATGGCTGGAAGAGTCGTAGATAACCATGGTTTTTCCAACCCAAGACGTCCGTAATAATTGAGCATGTCATATAGAAACCTACACTGTATTCATAAAGATCTTGACTTAAATGCTAATAAAGCCCAGCTGACAACAATTGAAGCTAGTTTGAAAATGTAGACAAATGACCTCGATTTTTAAAAAATCATGTTTAACAATGAGGCCCATTTCCATCAGCAAGGCTACGTGTCAACAAACAAAACTGCCTTATCTGGGGCTTTGAAAATTCAAAACCGATGAAAACCTATTCATCCACAGAAAGTAACAGTTCGGTGCAGTTTTTGAACTGGCGACGTTATTGGACAATATTTTTTCAAAAATAAAGCCGCTGCCGTTTTTTCAATGAATCCGTGAATCGATCATGTTCAACTTTTTGTTATTTCCAGCAGCACGACGCCACGTGCCACATGAGCCACGAAATAACCGTGTTGTTGTGTAAAAATTGCATGGACACTTAATTTCTCGACGCGAAGGCCTTGGTTGGCCGCCTAAATCGTGCAATTTAGAATCGCTTTATGACTTTCTCAGGAGATATGCGAAGGAAAAACTGGGCCAATGCTCCGCAAACGATTCAAAAGCTCCAAGGCAATATCAGAAGTGCTATTTGTGAAAGCGAGCCACGTTTAAGCCAAAACGTGATGTAAAATTTACTCAAGGATGAAGATTTAGAAGAAAACACGAAGCCTACATTTATCACACTTAATTTTATTGTAGAGTCTGTATTTAGATTTAGAATAGAAATATCACCATCTTTCAAATAAAACTTTATTTTTGTAAATATTAGAATGAAGACGCTCTAAGCATACCGCCCACTGAGCGTCCAGTCTTGTTGTTTAAAACGCCTGGCATATCTGCAGAGCGCCGCGGAACTGTATAGACCAACGATATTAGAACGTAAAAGGGGTATATGCTGCTGCACAAGACAATGCGAATATTGATATTAGAACCATAGAGAGAATACAAATTAATAAGTTGTTAATTTTACCCAGGAACAAAGCCGTAAACTGTATATACGAGGGCCGCTACTTTAATTTCGGGCTAAAAGAAAACGAACATACCTAGAATTAAAAAAAATGCTTTATTGTTTTACAAAACATTCCGCTTTACCCTGTATACATTTTTTTCATGCAACTAAACCAATTTTCATAACATTCTTTCCACTCCGAAGCCGGTACACCGAATATCCCATTCTTGAACGCTTCAACTGCGTCGTCTGGCGTTGAAAATCGTTGACCATGCATACGATATTTGAGTTTTGGAAACTTAAAAAGTCACTTTCTGACTAGTCAAATAGTTCACAGTTTGAGCGAATCGGTTTTGTTATGATGCAGAATTATTCGTTCTTTTTTCCGCATTTCTGACAAAACGAGCGGTTGTATACCACATTTTTATGGTCTTCTGAAGGTATAGTAGCCCCATACCCAGTTTTTTGGTACAAAACAAACGATCATTTATTGGGAAACACTGCGAGCACGAACCATTTTAGTTGCCTTTCCTTCATTTTGAAACACCCAAACAATCGACTGTTGTTTTGTTTCAAGTTCATACGCATATATTCAACTTTCATTACCACTGATCAGTCTTATACCATATTTGATGTACCTGAGTTGAATCGTTTAAGTATTTCTCAGCACCATTTAATTCGACCTTGTTTTTGAGCCTCAGTCCAATTATGGGAAATCCAATGCGAACATAACTTTTTTACACTCAAGTGCTCATGTAAAATTTGATTTCGTCATTTCATGTCGATACGTAACGATGACTGAATTTCTATGTAAGTTAAATGGCGATCTACACTTATCATTTATTGTACGGCATCAATGTTTTCTGCTGTTTTTGATGTCCTTGGTCAACCTTCTCGAACTTCATCACTAAGCTTACTAAGACCGAAGTTAAATTTTTGATACCACCAAAACGCACTTATTCTTCATGGTGTCTCAACACCAAAAGCAATATTAGACTAGCGACACACTCTTCACTTTTTCAGTTGACGATAAAATAACATTCTTGATCGAAAATGTTCACGATTTAAATCCATGTCTTTTCCGCGTTTTATTTACTTTACAATTATTCTATAATAGGACACTATATACTATATACATCCTTTCTGTCATAGTTGTTTGACACAAGCGATGTCAAACTTTACAAATTTTGTATGTCAATTGCCCTGCTAACTGCAGTCTTGCGATATTGTTTTTCCGAGATTCCTTCCACATGTTTTTTTGGTCCTTAAAAGGACAAAAAAGATAAAAAATAAAACACAAGACAAACAACACAAATAGTGAAAATAGAGCTACCTTCAAAATTGGCCAACCACAACAGACACAGACCGTAAGCGTAATAGCTGAAGTATATAAGGAGAAGCAAGAAACGTCTACAGTTAATTCGAGTTCAATTATTATCACAAGGTGTCGCAGTAAAAATCCTAAATAAAGGGCTTAAAAATAACAGATGAGACTTTAGAAACGTCATCTGAACAAAAAACACGCGGAAGGAATCTCGGAGAAACAATATATATATATATATATATATATATATTAGTTGATAGTACTTGCCGCAAATTATTCCA